>APFE030418888.1:287282-312301 GCA_000404065.3 Pinus taeda
ATAAATTCATATCTCCATGAATACTTATCGGAATCGGATGATCTTTATATCAATCTTACACCTCTCGACGAGAGGAATTTAATAAAAATATTATCAGCCATGAATAAGATGACCCACATGAAGTTTTGCCCTGGTTGCCAATTTTAACATTATGCCAATAAATGCAGTCTGCTGAAATAGAGAGAAACCCACAAAAAACACAGTCAAATGAGATCAAATAGAGCTCAGTCAACGCTCGTCAAAGTTGGTTGCAACTTGGTCAACGTTGAGAACAGAAATTCCCTGTCAAACCTTCGCACGTGTGGAGAAGAACGGGTTCCCTGTGATTTGTACAACCCAATCAGATGAAGAGAGAGAAGGAATGTTGAGTTGTCAATGTACCAAATGAGGTTGGGGGTCTCTTCTATTTATATGTGATGGAGGAGGGTCAATTAGTCCAACTTGAACCCAAGCCAACCTTGACAAACTGCACGTGTTGGCTTCACTTCAAAAACACATTTCCCCTTGTCCAAATTCACTAATCCTTAGGTCAATTTTGGTCCTCGAAAAGAGCAATTCACTTCAATAATCATCTTCTGCAAATGAGCTAGGCATCATGCTACAAGTTACTCTAGGCATCTCACTCAGCCTCCACCAACCATTGGCCTCTTTCTTGTATCCATCCATAATGCCAACATCCTCTATCGTTTCAACTGAGTGCTTAAGTGTAGGCAAGAAGAGCCCACAACGCTCATTGTCCCTTAGTAAAAGTATATCATGGTAGTTATTGGCCTTTTGACTTGGATTTGGCCTAGGTATTCTCACGGTCTAATCTTCATTTTCCCGTCCACAAGCTATATACCGCCATCCCTTTTGATTCAACATTCACATAAGCTAACAAATTTATTTTCTGGTTATTATAGCAATGATTTCCATGGACTATTTTATAATTACTTATTAAAGTGCATTCACATTGCATATATAATATGTATCAATCTAGAAAACATATGAAACTAGGTGTTTATTTACTTGGCCCACATGGCTATAAATCCAAGAAAAAAAGGCCATATGGCATACACATATCTATATAATTGGTCAATACACATTTTGTGATAGGTAACAGGTTTGTCCAGAATAAGATTAGTTGGCCACACTGTGATGAGCCAGAATCTTGCCCTCAACATTTTACAGAAAGGCTTTCTTCCCCATCTTCATCTACAATGGAAGCAAACAACTTTTTGAAGGCATTTCATAATCATTCTAAGCGGATCAAAATAAAGGATCACCACTTCTAAAAAAGTCATGAACAACACAACAAAAACCTTTGAAATAGCAGCACGCTTTATACAATGAGAAACCAGACAAAATAATGGCATATTCTATACACACAATCACAACAAAACACACTTTGCAGTCCTATCGGGGCAACAAACACTTCAATTTGTACTCTCCACGGATTAGCATGGACCAAAGCCCTCACATGGCTTGAAACTTCATTATTTTGACACCATGAGCAAAAACACAAAATATGACGCACTAAATACATAATTAAACAGTCAAAGGCCACACCAAATCTTTTCACTATCCCCAATTTATTCTTCTAGATCACATATCTTAGTATCTATTATCAATATCAGTGACACAATTCTCCTAATGGTGGAACAATATCCACATGCAGATATATCGCTGGCAGAACTAATTTTTAAGGGGGTGACTGTGGGTTTGGTGGGTGGCTACATCTAGAAGTTACCGTGCTGATAGTGTTGCATTTCATGCACACACCTAATAAGATTACATTGTTATATAGCTGCTTAACCATTTTTGTAAAAACAGATAGGAAAAAATGCAAGACTGTACTACAGAAGACATAATAGTTAGAAAAACGCTTAGAAATGTGAGACTCATTCTCACTTTGTAACGTGAACTAATCAAAACTTGCAACATGCTTCAACCCTTTGGAATAATTTGAATTTAACCTGTTTAAATGTTTTTGCATAGATTTTTTATTATTGTGCCTTATTCACACAATGAAATACATATGCCATGTTAATTTGGAATACTTGTAAACAATGTTATTTTGCAGTTATTAACTTATTAAAAGAACCAAGACTCACTGAGCATGTACCCCTAAAATGGATATGATACTACAAGAGGAAATATAAGGGGTCCAATGAGAATAATTATATGCCTTTTCATTACTCTCATTCTTTTATGATGTTAAGCCTAATCTCCAATCTATATGGGAAATAAGAGAAGTGGATGTAACCAACTCTTAGATCTAGGCAATCACCTCGTACATTCTATCAACTTCCTCCCCTATTCTATTAGATATAGACCCTCTTTCCACCCTTCACTCGTGCCAAAATAAGAAAATTTGAATTGAGAGAAATAGAAATGTTTTGGAGAGCATAGACGATAGGAAAACAGAGTGGAAACTAGAAAAAGAGTGTTGCCATACTATGCAACTAAAAATCCCATGAAAGAGAACCATTAGAATCTTGTGAGGAGGAAAAAGGCAGGAAGCCATAGAGAAGATGAAGAATTAAATAATGTGCAACAATATAGGCCAAAATTATTAGAGAATTATAACTTCAATCCTTGAAGAAGGTTGATCATAAAATACCCAAAAACCAAGAAAATGTCTGCTGAAGTTCAATTTGTAAATCAACTGACAACAACAGTTTGAACTTTGAACTGTTATATGCCGAATCTAAAGAGCACCAAAGGGGAGAACTTCTGAGGGACTGTTGAGTAGAGAAAGAAGAATCCTCTTTGTGTTGTGTGGGATAAGGTTCTGATTAAAGAACTTGGCAGTGGGTTGCTTGCTTGATTTTTCATGCTTTTCGGGATTGGTTAAAAATCTTGATAGAATCTTAAATTTTCCTTCGTACTGCTGATTTCATAATCTAATTATGGGGTGTTGTTAACAAAGGACTATCTCAATTAGTTACTTGGTATTCATGTTTTGAAAAAGATGTTTCTGGATTTTGTGCTGGAGTTTCTTATGATATTTTTTATTATAAATATGTATTATTTATAAAGCATTGGCAATAAAAAAATCGGACATATTGTATACGAGCAGAGATACCGTTTTGAATATGTTCATGGCAGACCCATCTAAATGAGCTGCATGTGCTCTTATTTGCTTAAACAAGAACTGCTTTTTGATAATCGAGTTCCAATCGAAGGAAATTTTTTACCTGCAACAACTATAGATATTGTGTAAATTACACGATAAGCCACCTTCAAAATATCAATGGGAATGTTACAACTTATACTAGAAAATTTCGTCATCAAGGTTCTTTCTATGCGATGCTTACGCATAACATTTGGTGCTCTGGCATGTACATTCAGATTGAAATGTAGTGTTACCCCTTGGTATTTTCTTGCACATAATGGAGTCCTAGAAATGACTTTGTTTATTAGCGTTTTCCTAAGTGTCATATACTAGATAATGATCTGACTTTAGAGTCTGTTGACGTCTCTTTTCTTAGTATAACATTCGTCTTTACAAGAAAGAAGTGTGTCACAGAAACTGTGGAGGCTTTATAACCCCATAAATTATAATATTGCAAGACAAGAAAATGAACAAGTAATTAGTTGGGATTCAGGACAAGAGAAAAATGCAGATTACATGCCAAATATGAAAAGGTAAAAACCAGACCTCTATCTGTTTCCTCTATCCTCTACATACACTATCAAATGAAATGAAATCCACCAATTCATATATGCAAAATTGCAAATTGATACTGAGATCACTTTTATCGTACAGAGGGAGTGTGTGATGCATAGTGTGAGATAGTTTATCTCATTTGAAGGATGCAAAATTGCAAATTGATACTGAGATCACTTTTATCGTACAGAGGGAGTGTGTGATGCATAGTGTGAGATAGTTTATCTCATTTGAAGGTGGAGTTCAGCAATAAGTTAGGAGTGACCCAGAATTCAGGAAGCTATGAAATTTATAGGTAGGGTCTTTTCACTTCCATCATACTGTTCAGAGAGCTGTTACCTGTTAATCTGTCAGGTTTCTTCTTACCTGCTATTTTCTGTCGCAACAATGCATGCTGGCTTATGTCATTGTCTACATTCAAGCATCAAAGCTAATTTTTTATGAGAAGATTCGACAGGCATAGGTTTTCCATAATGTAAAAGTCATTAAGCAAACAACCCGTCCATCAGAGCACGCTTATTTTAATTCCTTTAGGTCACTTTATTTTATCATAATATACATGAAATGTGTGGTTCGTTCCATGGGATACCAGCAAATCTAACCAAGCATTCGAATTGATTCTCAAGATTGGTCCATCCTTCCTTCCTTCCTTTTCTGTTTCATATTGCTCGAAAAAAAGATTCGGGTTTAAACATCCACATTATGCTGCACAAAAAAATACTAAACTTTAACTACCCTCTCAAGAGCTGACAATCCAGCCACTTATAAAATATTACATGGTGATGTTATAGTGTTTGATCTATTTCATTCATGAACGTATGGAGTCCAACTTTCCAAAATCTGAATCACAAATTATATTTCCTCTTTGGTTATTGATTATTGAGATCTGTCTGCATTCAGATTTATATATGGAAAACAATGTGCCACTGAGAAGAAATCAAAGGCTGTTACGGTCCATGGTTATTGAACAAACTTTTGAGGGAAAATTGCTATGAGATTTAACCGTGCTACTTATTGGCAAACTGGTGTCAGCCCTAGACAGCAAGCATTAAGTCAACAGAGTACGAACGAGAGTGTTACCTAACATCAAAAATCTTTGGGACTGCTTTATTGCAAGGTTGACTTCAAGGCAATTTTAAGGCTTTTAGATTTTTCTAGTAAATAAAAGAAGAAAGTTTTTTCTTACATTGTGATTTCTCCTATCAATGTAATTTCTTCTATTAATCAGAAAAATAAAACAATTTACAAATGCAACAGAAAAGGAAAAAGCACCCACTTTACGGAAATGTATCAAACAAGCAACACTCTTTTAACTGCGGACAGCTATAGCTAGCTGGAGGTTGTTAAAGGGTTCTGTAATTGAATTTTCAGTGTTACCGGAAAGTAGTTTACCGGTCCATTCTTTTTTCTCCATATTTCTACAGTAGTTCTTGCAAGCTACTAACGCAGGTGCACTTGCGCATAAAGTTTCTAAAGGCTGTGTAATGTGACCAACAAATGCATTTCTATATTAAATAGTGTCTGTAGCAATACTCATTGATTCAAACAACAATCGCTGATAAGAAAACAAACAATTCATACCACTTTAAAGACTATAAAGATATAAGAATTTAAAAAGTCCCCCCATGCCAATGGGATTTGGGCATTTACTTTTACAAATTAGCCATAATTCAGACAAACTAAAAATCTTCATGTCTACAAGTGACTAGAGGCCTTCACAGTTGTTGAGTATTTCTAGAAAAGAACTGTGTAATGGATTTTCAATCGGTCTATCCTCGCCAATGCATTATAGTCGCAACATTACTGGCGAACAAACAGGGATCATGACAGTGGATCTTAACAGACAGACGATCTCTTGGTACTTAATCATCAAGAGAAAGGCAATACAATCTAACTCTGACCAAACCAGAAACCATAGTGCCTTGTCATTTACAAGAGGGCAGGTTTGCCACTGTAAAGTTCAAATAATTCTGTGGCATGAGGGCTGGAATGGACATGTTCTTCAAGGAACCTCCGCTCACTTAATTTAAGCGCTTTAATGAGACTATAAGGACGCTTGGAAGGTTGCATAGCACTCCACACCTTGTGGCGAGGCTTGATCCTACACTCCAAGCTGTAATGAGACACAAAATTAGAATATTTTAAAACAAACTTTGCAGGAAGCCCTGCAGTATTCATGAAAAACTCCATGTTCTTCTGCACCTTATCCATGGAAACATTCAGTATACATGGGTTTCTCCTAAAAAGCTCCTTGATCTCATCTTCCAGGAGGCCAAAAGTTGTCCAATACTTCATTTTTTTTCCGAAAGTTGAGGCATATTACTACTGACTAGAATCTGAGGTGCCCATTTAAAAACTCTGGAAACATCGGGCTCTGTTCCGAACAAATTTTGAAGATACTGCATGTTAGGACACAGAAGTTTCTCTATACTGCAGTTAATCAATCTGGGTGCCCGAGATACGGCAAGTTTTATGTCGTGGGCAGTGAAACCCCGTGTTTTCATCCACTCAAACTTGGATTTCAACAGCCGATCAGCATTGAAAACGAGAATAATTGGGTTTCTGGTAATGAGCTTCCTTACCTCGTGATCTGCGAATCCCGAATCTCTCAAGAACCGAACGGCTCGTTGGGCTGTAGAAGTAGATCTCGTTCTGACAAAATTTGGCCTTCTTTTGAGGATTTTTGAAAGTTCAGACTGGCGCAGCCGACATTCGTTGAGTAAGAAATCCGAAATGAGGCATGTGTTCTTTGCTACTGGGTAACCTGTGGGACTGTCATTAGCAGCAATGGATGTAGAGAGCCACAACGACTTCAAAAAAACAATCCGTGGAAACGGTGGGAATGATGTTGCCGCTCGGTGATGAAGAGGAGATCCGAAGGATGGAACAAAGAACTTGGAAAACATGGCTATTCGATGAGACATGAAATTAGGTAGACGGTGATCACAGTATTTTGATGGTTTTTACTTTTATTCTTATGAACGACTTTCATTTTAATTCATTTTTTTTTTTTTTCTATATTTTATATATATTCATTTTTCTAATTATTATTTTTATTATTTATAGTGTATTTATTTTTTTAATCATAAATCACATTATGCAATTTTTATTTTTATTTTTATTTTAAAGAAACACAAATACAAATTTAAACATTCCCTCATAGATGTAGAATGATTTTATAGACTCAATCAACGAATTAACTCTTTCATTATTAATTATAAAGAAAGTTAGTTACTAAAGCTACGTAAAAATGTCTATAGGACATTGATATTCAAATAGTTTCATTTAGTTATAAAGAAAGTTAGTTACTAAAGCAAGATGGTTAATATTTGAAATTTTATTTATTGATATAAAAAAGAGAATAAGAATATGTAAATATCTTTCATTTATAACCAAAAGATAAAGATTTGAATTAAAAGAAAGAGTAATGTGTTGATGTTCAATATAAAAGACATTTATATAATTAAATGAGTTTTGAAACTTTAGCATTTGATATTATTTTAAACTATCATATTGTTTTATAAAGTGTTTTTATATTGTCGATTTTGTTTTGATAATATTGATTTGAATTTTTTTAATAATATTATTGTTTCAAAAATTTGTGTAAATTAAAACTATCTAAAAATTAGTCATTAATGTTAGTTTTTATTAAATAATAGTATTGTCCTAACGGTCAATTCTGATGCATCTTGTCATTATTTAATCACACTAATTGATCTGTTTTTTTCACCTTGGTCGTGAAAATGAACTCCATTGGTATGTTTGAAATGTCGACCAAAAAATTATTCTATGTGATTAATCCAAAAGATAATCTCAAACAATCATTATGGATCACAAAATTTTAAGATCAAAAACTAATGAGCTCTAGGAAATTTAGAGACTTCAACCCACCTTGAACACATCAACAGTGATTCCATCCACTAGGGGGACTCAAAAATCCACTGTAAAATCAAATGAAACAAGCAAAGGAGACTCCAAAGCTTCAGCCATGACTTCAAAGGCTAAACCTCTCCCCATGTTCTCAAGGGACTCTAGAGAAAGCCCATCTCCACCCTCTAGGCCCCTAGAATATCCTGAAGTTTCCCCTCACCTAGAGAAGTTCCTTCCATACTCCAAATGCTCAACCAGAAATGTAAATCGTGTCCTTTGAGAGCCCAAGAATTGACCAGATGTGCTTCCACAGTTACACCATGTTTCCAATAAGTTATTTCTCTGCCAGCAGGTGCACAAGCACTCTCCCCATTCTAGACCACGCTCTGTTGTGTCTTGTTGATCTCGCACTATAGTAATTGCCTAGATCCTGAGAAATTCCAAATTTCACTATGTTTTTTGTGTTTTCTCTCTTTGGTTGTTGTGTCCTCCACTTTTTATTTCTTCCTTCAGTTCCAGAACGACAATCAACAGAAAACAAACTCAGTTCTACTAGCTTATGCATGTGCTCTGTGTGTTCTTGGCCACAGTGGTTCTTCTTAGAATCACAACAATAGATTTAGGCTCTCCTTTTTGTTGGTTGTGTGTGTTGCTTTGTATAAGCTCTCGTCCATAGTGGTTCTCTGCCAATGCTTGTTCATTGTGGTTATTTTTGTATGTTTCTCCTTTCAAAACTACTCCATGTAATTTTTTTCTTGCACAATTCTCTAATTGTGTTAGCTCACCACCACATGTCCTTGTTCTCTCTTTTCCACGAGATATGTCTCCTTGCATAGTTGACCTCTCTTTGCCAATACTCGACACTGCCTTGAATTTGTTCTCTTTTGCTTGTCTCTTCTTCCAAGAGAGCATGGGTTGTGTACTCTTGTTCCAGCCTCATAAATTTGAGAAGCCTCAGCCCATTATAGCACAACAACCAACCTTTTATGGTTGTCACACCATTCAGATTTATTTTCCCTGCAACAAGTAAATTGCATGACCCAAATTAAATCGCTCCTTAGTCTTTGGAATATGTGTCCCTACTCAACCCATTTGTTTAATTATTACTATTATCTACAAGGGAGAAATCATTAACTAGGGTTTGTCACAATTCCCTCCCCCTTGAGGGGAGCATCGTCATCAATGTTCTTTGTCCACACACAACACAAGAAACAAAACAAAACATACATATTGTTTGGTGGAGCTTTATGTGTAAAGCTCTATACAATATTTTTTTATAAAGAATCTTATAAGCACAATGGTTTACCAACCATCCAGTAATCATTAATTTACAAACTTCAGCCATCTCCTCGTGGCCTTTTGAAGTTCTTTTATGGTTTAGAGGTGTTCACTCCAACTCGAATTATTCACTTCCTCTGGAGTGCTACTTGCTTCCCAGGAATGGTGTCATTATCCTACGCTCTTGATCCTTTGGTGAACATTCATTGACACATTTTTTTTCTAGGAACACCCCAATGTGATTTTGATTCCAATCGTATATGCTCATGACTCAAAACCAATGTTATTATTATTATTTTTTCCAACCTTCCCTTCTCTACTTCTCAGTCCCTCGGGAAATCCGGTTACCCCTTTTCGTGCAATTACTCACCTTCCAAATTCATCCATCCCTTCTTTGCTTCTCAGTCCCTTGAGTGATCCATCCCTTGGCAAGGCTTCCTTGCATCAGGAGTTCAAAACCAAGGAATATCCCTACCTCCAAAACTATCATACATGTCATAGCATGTTTCATGGTGATTAGTAGGCACCATTAGGTACTAGTGTCCCACATTGGCTATGTTCCTGGAATCTCTAACTTTAGCATATTGTTGTTCTTCCACCTTGTGGTCAATTTTGTTCATTTGAACGGTTAATCCTATATCCTTTCCTACACCAAGGGCACACATAATCCATGAGACTCATCACGAGGAAAATGTAATAATTTTAATTCATACATCATCACTAATTATCCATGAGGTGAAATTGGAATTCTACTTTAATCTTCATCACAACATAACAAGGTTATCTCATAACCTAAACCATGATAAATTGGAATATTGAATTTAGATTCATAATTTAAAAGTTCAAAAGCAATGAAATATTGATAGTTATCTTAATTTTCTCTTTATTTCTTGCTTTACACACACTGGATCGGTTTCCCATCCCGAAAAGCATCCAATAGCATTTGCTTTTCCCATACACACAATTGGATCAGTTGCCAAACCGATCAACATCTAGTGCCTTCTGTTTTCTTTGGCCATGTACACACAATAGATTTTCTACCAACCCGACAAGCAACCAGTGTCTTTTATTCTCTTCTCTTTGATTTCAAATTTACTAAGTGGCTCATCAGCGCCGAGGTGAGCACTTAATAACAAATAAATATAAATAAGCCTAGTTGCCACCCTACGAATATGGGCACTACTCAACCAGGTAGTCTTATGTCAATAGGAATATAGGTGTATTCCACACTTTCATAGTCTATTTGTCCTGAATTAACATAGGCACAGACAGTCCCATACCTGCCTATCCTAACACATTACATGATACATGCACGTATACATAATGTACAACACAACACATACACATACACACAAGACACAACACCATGAATACACATGTACAACATAGTGCGTACGCAATACACATAACACAATATGATACATATAAAACAATTTTTTGAAACCCAGAGACCATAATGCCTCTATCCATAGTTCAAATTCAATATCTGAGGTTTATTCAATCTTGTCCCAGCATGCTACAGATCACAATGCCTTCATTTTGTTGATATATTTGTCATCATTCCATGTTCATGACATAAACATGAGCAAAATTTATAAATCAACTTCCTATGATGTTAAAATCACAGATCAATAAGGGCTACATTTTCCCACTTGGTTCCTTATAAAACCAGAAACATTGCATGCCATTTATATTTACATTAAGTGAATATAAACCATCATTCTTCTACAAGAATGACTCTTGACAAAACCTATCATAAAAATGGCACTCACATATATAGATATCTCGAATATATATATTATTATAATATATATATATATAATATATGAGAGAGAGAAGAGAGAGAGAGAGAGAGAGAGAGAGAGAGAGAGAGAGAGAGTTAAGGTTTTGAGAACTTCCCTTATGCCATTCCCTTGGCTACCATGCCACTGTTCGTCATTCCTCATGGACTAGCCAACCACTTGGCCATCATGCCGTTGTCATTTCCAAGAGTAACTCTCCAATATGTTTCAACATTAGCCTTTTTCCATCCCATCTGCCCATCTTGAAATTACTTGTTGCTTAGAACTTGCTCAACTAATCCCTATTCATGTCCATTAAATATGATCCTCTTCATCTTTCTTTCACCAAAGCTTTGTGGCTTACCTTCCATCTTCAATCGAGTTGAATCAAGGCCCTATTGATGGCCTACATTGACCTCATCAACATTGGGGGAAAACCACCCAGTCAAGGCCTCAATTAGACCTTTTTCCATTTGGAGTGGTGGCTCTGACTGGTATTATGGGACCAGTTTCCCTTAATTAAAAATATGTTGAATGGGATGGCGATAATGTATTTATTAAGAAAATTGATATATTTTGCTAACCTACTTATAAATTACAATGACTTATTATAATACTCGGGTAATTTGATAACATATGTGCTAGAAAGAAATCATAATAAACACAATAATGTAAATCATCATGCGATTACGATATCAATTTGATCAAAGAAAATTAAATTAATTAAGTAGTTGATTAAATTAATTTGATTAGAGCATCATATATGATAGAAATTTTGTTATTCATGATATAATATTAAATTTCAATCAAACATGCCAATAGTGATCATGGAAGATAGACTATCATACATATATGTGAAAAATATCATATAGCAATTTCTTTCAAAGAAAAAACACAACAACATAGGATAATACTACCCGATAAACCATAGATATGCTCATATTGGAACTGCAAGTGGTTCAACTTATATTAAGGACAACTTAAAATACCATAGTGCAATTTCAAGTCCTCTTCTTTCAAGATTCAGAACCCTCATCTCCATCTTGGAGAGGAGAATTTATAGTCTTAATACAAAGAAAGTAAAAAAAAAACTTTTCCTTCAATCTCTCAACAGAAACAAACAATATAAACATAATAGGAAATTGTTGCAACAACTTTTAAATTTAGGATGAGGATTGTCCAATGTTGAGTTACCACACCATGTAAATGTCCAACAGGCTTTTGAGCTCCAGAGGATGTGTAGGCTTGATCCTCATCCGACTGGTGAAAGTAGATGACTTTAGATGCGATAATATCTATGTAGAAACATTGGATAATTAGTGAAGTACCAACCATTGGTTGTGATGTTTGACAAAGAACTACCAATGATTCCCAAGGTCAATTTTGGATAACTGCTAGATATTTCAACCATTATGTTTCCATGTATTTAACTCTTTGGCTTCCTTTTTAAATTCTAACAATTGAGGATTAACACTCAACTACTCTATCATTTTTTGCATCTCTTTCAATTGATCATCTTTTACATGTATCTCCTTATCATGTTGTATTTTCAATGCATCTAATTGCCTTTGTAACTCCGCTATCTGATTCTAACATTGTTCAATAAATCTTTATTTATCGATATTGAGTTCTCATTCCAATGATGCTATATTTTCTTCCCTTTCTTTTAGAAGCTCTTGGAATTTGACTACTTTATCTATTGTTGCAGAAGCATAAGCTCCTGTGAATTGAGTCAATTTTCCTAATTCCTCATAAGGTGTAGCAGAGACAACCTTCCACAAAACTTTGAAGGAAGAAATCTTGTTAGGGACTAATGGTTGAGATTGCTCAAGCTTCCTTTTCTTTTTGCCTCTCTTGACTACTGCCTTGTGCTGAAGACTGTAAAATATATCTAAAGAAGGAATCTCCTCTATATCGAGAGTAACTTCTGAGGTAGTGACTACACTTTGGTTCCCTAGGAGGACTACACTTCTCCTCAACTTCCACTGCTACAACAAACTTCTTCTCGGCCTACAGACTTCCCCTCAACCTTCACTGTCGCAAGATACTACTCTTTGCCCTTTACTGCTACAACAGACCTCTAGCATGTATACATGTTTTCTGCCCTTAAACAGTCCCAAAAATACTCTAAGAACCTCGTTCTTCTTTCTTCTTTACTTCTGTGGTTGGGGGGCTTCTCCTTTTACGATTTTCATACTTCTATTTCAGATCTCTATTCCACCAAAATTATGTCTTAGAAGTGATTTCGATCAACCCTATTTATAGTTGTTTCCTCCTTAAATAAGCCGACTTGAAGAGGGTGAGTCGACATGCTTGTTGGAAGAGATAATTCCACTTTTAAGTTGGCTTAAGGTTAATTCTTGTGCTTGGTCTTGGAGAGCTACTTGACATTTCCATTGACTCATATACAAATATAATATTCCCAAGAAGGGTCCTTTATACATGACATAGACTCAAATTGACTTGTATGACTAGATGACAAATCCTAAAGGCTCACAATGGGAGCCATCACTAAAAATAAAATTCCTTGCTCATGAAACCCATGAGACAAGCATTAATAGTAATTTATTTTTCTTCTTTTCATCAATTACATAAAATCATATTTCCACATGCCATTATGAAGACCGAGCGTAGTTACATTTTTCAACACTCCCTCTTAACTAGGGAGGTATTCATAATGGTACTTGGTCATTCTCAATTTGAATAATTTCTCATAAGAAGAGTCAGATTGGTAACCCATCAGTTTCACATCATATCAACCAACATTGTAACATAGCAAGGCCTTGACTAACAACTCTATCTCTCCACGATATTTGAGCACAATGTTAGCGAGACAAATGATGTATAGACACCCTCATCATTATCTCTCTCCAAACATATCTCACCCGGGTTCTCAAGGTGTGTTCCACCATGACTATTCTTATCTCGGATTCCCAATCCTCAAATAATATCGGTCCTCTATGACTACTATTGTCTTGGATGCCATAACACATCCTCAAATAACATCATATGCTAGATGCTTACCCAATGCTCCATTTTGTCTTCCCAAGTGAAGATAAGAATGATGTGTCTATCTCTACCTCTTAATTAGGGAGGACATATATATTCCAATAATGGAATGTACCTAAGCTCCCTCTTAGCTTAGGAATTTCCAAGTTTCTTCCAAGTAAGAAACTTGTTTATAAGTTCCCTCTTAATTAGTGACCTATAGCAGCTCCTTAGGTGGAGATGATGGGACAACCAGCTGCTTCAAGAACTCCTCCTCAAGATGTCATGAACTTCTTTTCATTATTAGAGAGTCTTCATATTTGGGACTTATTCATAGGGAACTGACCATCCATCACTTCCATACATGTGTCAGCCATATCATCATTGGAAAATTATCCATCAATCCATATCTGGCCTTCCTTCATGCCATGTTTCCTTAAGGATCTTTCATCCTACTACATGTGCATTGGTGGTGGAAGACATAGGATAATACTACCCAATAAACCATAGATCTGCTCATATTGGAACTGCAAGTGGTTCAACTTATATTAAGAAAAACTTAAAATACCATAGTGCAATTTCAAGTCCTCTTCTTTCAAGATTCAGAACCCTCATCTCCATCTTGGAGAGGAGAATTTATAGTCTTAATACAAAGAAAGTAAAAACGCTTTTCCTTCAATCTCTTAATAGAAACAAACAATATAAACATAATAGGAAATTGTTGCAACAACTTTTAAATTTAGGACGAGGATTGTCCAATGTTGAGTTACTACACCATGTAAATGTCTAGCAGGCTTGTGAGCTCCAGAGGATGTGTAGGCTTGATCCTCATCCGATTGGTGAAAGTAGATGACTTTAACTGCGATAATATCTATGTAGAAACATTGGATAATTAGTGAAGTAGAAACCATTGGTTGCGATGTTTGACAAAGAACTACCAATGATTCTCAATGTCAATTTTGGATAACCGCTAGATTCTTTCAACCATTATGTTTCCATGTTCTTCTGAAGTCTTCATTAAAGCCTTGGCATCTGGAAGTGAACCTTTTGGGCAGTTATAAATTAGGTTTGCTTGCAACAAAGTATCATTGACATATTTAATAGTAGAATTGGAAATATCTCGAGCCTCATTGACTGTATCTTTAGCTTGTTTCATTATGATTGCCCGCTCTCATAAAATTATTGTCTTTTGTGTTTCATTAATCTTAGGCATATTTTCCTCTTTGCCCTCTATACTTTCTTGCAGGTTATGAAATTAGTTAGTTGATCATTTACTTCATCAAAATAAGTCATCATGTCATTCAATTAATCAATTAGGTAATTCATTGTCTTGCATTGATCTTGAATTAACACGAGTCTATTGCAAAAGATTTTTTTATTGATTTTTTAATAGAGTATTTAAATCCTTGGCTTCCTTTTTAAATTCTAATAATTGAGGATTAACACTCAAATACTCTATCATTTTTTGCATCTCTTTCAATTGATCATATTTTACATGTATCTCCTTATCATATTGTATTTTCAATGCATCTAATTTCCTTTGTAACTCTGCTATCTGATTCTAACATTGTTTCGTAAATCTTTGTTTCTCGGTATTGACTTCTCGTTCCAATGATGCTATATTTTCTTCTCTTTCTTTTAGAAGCTCTTTGAATTCGACTACTTTATCTATTGTTGCAGAAGCATAAGCTCCTGTGAATTGAGTCAATTTTCCTAATTCCTCATAAGGTGTAGCAGAGACACCCTTCCACAAAACTTTGAAGGAAGAAATCTTGTTAGGGACTAATGATTGAGATTGCTCAAGCTTCTTTTTCTTTCTGCCTCTCTTGACTACTGCCTTGTGTTGAAGACTGTAAAATATATCTAAAGGAGGAATCTCCTCTATATTGAGAGTAACTTCTGATGTAGGGAAAGCAAGAATAACCTCAATATCCTTTTGACCATGAATGGAAGATTTATCAACAATTTACTTTGTCCTAGCTCTTTGTTCAACATTTTTAATAGTACCCTTAACCTCCACTTGTTGTGAAGAAGTGGTAGTTTGAGAATATGAAGCTTGAACGTTAGTCTTAGGATTAATAGTCATACTAAATTCATTCCAAGCTTCATTTAATTTAGGATTAAAAATCAACTCATCAACCTAAGGCGGGGAAGAAATCAAAACAACCTATGGCTAATCCTTGGGGGGAAATACCAATTGTGTAGAACCATCAGGCTAAGCGTTTGGCACTAATGACTTTTCCAGAGGTAACTGTAACAAATTCAATGGAAGGTTGGATATCTAAGAGTCTTTGTAATGAACAAATTGAGTTTTCTCCTCTATAGACAACGGTTCTTCCACTCTTCGCAACGCTGTAGCATAGGAAGAAGACTATACAAATGTATCATCGAATTTATCCTCTTCATGGATAAAATTTTTGAGCCCTTGGGATGCAGTAAAATTCTTCATCACTAAATTTGAGTTATATTGTTGGTTGGGAATAGTAGTAAATTTTAGAGCTTCAACAACAAGGATCTCTTTTTTGATGTGGCAGTAATTGGCCAATGAAAATATACTAAATCTTATAATAAAAACAGGCCATGCCCTTTAATTGGATTATCTCAATACTTTAGTGATACCATAACCCACTATCTTATAAGCTTTTTCTCTGTGTTAATAAATATAGGGCATTAAGTAATAGTTGATTTCTCTTCTTAGATAACTGTTTGTGAATGCTTTTTACTTCTTATATTAGGATCTTCTTTTACTTATGTTATTATATTGTTCTTCTTCACCAAACAAATACCAATGCATAAACATAAAGAGACAAGGGACACAAAATGTAGGCTATCAGCCAGGGCCAAAACCTATCCTACTTGAGAGGAAAACCCACATAAATTCTTCTTCTTATAGAGACTTCAATTGAAAAATACCAAGACCAAGACACAAGATCCTTAGTCAACGATAATTAGCCTTCTACTCCTTCCTCCTTCTTGGCTTCTTCTTCAACCTTGGCTTCCTTCTACTTTAGACCTTCAGCCTTCTTGAATTAGATCTGCAATCTTTGTCCTTAATTCCTAACCTTCTTGTCTAACTCTTCTTCCACTTCGGTTCCCTAGGAGGACTACACTTCTCCTCAACTTCCACTGCTACAACAAACTCCTTCTCGGCCGATAGAATTCCCCTTGGCCTTCACTGTTGCAACATACTTCTCTTCGCCCTTTACTGCTACAACAAACTTCTAGCACGTATACAGGTTTTCTGCCCTTAAACAATTCCAAAAATACCCTAAGAACCTCGTTCTTCTTTACTTCACTGGTTGGGAGGCTTCTCCTTTTACCATTTTCATACTTCTATTTCAGATCTCTATTCCATCGAAATTATGCCTTAGAAGTGATGTCAATCAACCCTATTTATAGTTGTTTCCTCCTTAAATAAGCCGACTTGAAGAGGGTGAGCTGACATGCTTGTTGGAAGAGATAATTAATTCCACTTTGAAGTTGGCTTGAGGTTAATTCTTGTGCTTAGTCTTGGAGGGCTACTTGACATTTTCATTGACTCATATACAAATATAATATTCCCAAGAAGGGTACTTTATACATGACATAGACTCAAATTGACTTGTATGACTAGATGACAAATCCTAAAGGCTCACAAGGGGAGCCATCACTAAAAATAAAATTCCTTGCTCATGAAACCCATGAGACAAGCATTAATAATAATTTTATTTTTCTTCTTTTCATCAATTACATAAAATCATATTTCCACATGCCATTATGAAGACCAAACGTAGTTACATTTTTCAACACTCCCTCTTAACTTGGGAGGTATTCATAATGGTACTTGGTCATTCTCAATTTGAATAATTTCTCATAAGAAGAGTTAGATTGGTTACCCATCAGTTTCGCATCATATCAACCAACATTGTCACATAACAAGGCATTGACTAACAACTCTATCTCTCCACGATATTTGAGCACAATGTTAGCGAGACAAATGATGTATAGACACCCTCATCATTATGTCTCTCCAAACATACCTCACCCGGGTTCTCAGGGTGTGTTCCACCATGAATATTCTTATCTTGGATTCCCAATCCTCAAATAATATTGGTCCTCTATGACTACTATTGTCTTGGATGCCCTAACACATCCTCAAATAACATCATATGCCAGATGCTTACCCAATGCTCCATTTTGTCTTCCCAAGTGAAGATAAGAATGATGTGTCTATCTCTCCCTCTTAATTAGGGAGGACATATATATTCCATTAATGGAATGTACCTAAGCTCCCTCTTAGCTTAGGAATTTCCAAGTTTCTTCCAAGTAAGAAACTTGTTTATAGGTTCCCTCTTAATTAGTGATCCACAGTAGCTCCTCAGGTGGAGATGATGGGACAACCAGTTGCTTCAAGAACTCCTCCTCAAGATGTCATGGACTTATTTTAATTATTAGAGAGTCTTCATATTTGGGACTTATTCATAGGGCACCGACCATCCATCACTTCCATACATGTGTCAGCCATGTCATCATTGGAAAATGATCCATTGATTCATATCTGGCCTTCCTTCATGCCATGCTACTTTTTTCATGCCATGTTTCCTTAGGGATCTTTCATCGTACTGCATGTGCATTGGTGGTGGAAGACATCCATAGATCTTCCCTCAGAAGCCTTGCATAAACCCATCCAGATATTTGTTCACAAAAATAAAGGAATGAACATTAAAATCAACATTACCTTTGTGATGGTCTTTAATCATGACATCTTCTAGTTTGCATCAATATCCTGCATACATATTGACAAATATCCCAAAGATATATATTATCAAGGGTCTCTTTCTTTTCACACATCATCAGAGTCTTCATATCTTCCATGGAGATATCCTAGTAAAATATTCTTGGTCTTTCAGATGTTGATTTCCTTTACCATGGTTGCATATTCCATGATCTCTTCCTTTCTTCACACATTTCATTCCCACGAATTTCCAATCATAATTCCTCAATTATAGTCAACCACCTCATATTACGTATGAGGACATATTATGTTGATTTTAGTGAATGTGTGACCCATGCATTTCTGCATTCAGTTGAAGGAGGATATCCTTCCTTTGATTATGTTCTCAAGATAGAGCATTGATCCATGTCACCTACAACCATATGACATGACTCTTCAATATAGACTGTAAGCATACATACCTTATTTTCCTTTGGGCCATCTAGACTTTCTGTAGTAGCTTCCTTGATTGAAAGAGCTTCAATCCCTTGATATGTTTTTCCTTTTATGTCATGATACAATCATCCATGAATTCCAAAAGTTTGGAGTTCTTGATGAAACACTTGCTTCCCCTCATGATCGGTAAACCTTTCAATGAAGATTGCATCAAATAATCTTGAGGATATAAAGTATCCCCATTAGTAGATATTTCCTTTTGACAGATGTATGATGAACCTTGTATTAGATGACCTTGCCACTTATGTTCTCAATGAGATTCCCAAGAGCTATATCCTTGACTTCGATAGATTCGAACCATCTTTCATGATTTTCTATGATGTCCCAAGCTCTTGCTTTCAATGCTTCCATGATGCCTTGATGCATCCCATTATTTTACTTAGTGAATCATGATATCCATATCTTACAATAGAAGACTTAGCAACTTGAAAAGAAATTATGTGAGAAATACTATCTCAATAGTGGAGATCTATTATCTCCTCCTTCTTAGACTTCTTCTTTTAAGATTCCTCCACTTCCTTGGTGATGTGGTCTTCTTCTCTTCCTCCTTTGTTATTGTCCTTCTTGAGCTTAGGAAAATCTCTTCTATAGTGCCCAAATTCTTAACACCCATAGCATTGTATTTTAGCCACGTTCTTCTTCTTTTTCTGAGGACCAAACTTTCTAAATTTTCCCTTTCTTTTTTTCATAGCAGCATATGCTTGATTTTTCTCACTTGCTTCCACATAAAATTTGGCCTTTATTCTAGATTCTTCAAATTTTCACAGTGACCATATATCCTGGAATGGATTAGCTTATTTCTTCCCATAAATACTTGTGAAGTAAAGTTACCCCACTCTTCCGGTAGTGAAGTCAATACAAGTGCAGTCATTTCTCTATTAGACACGACTTCTCCTACATCTTGTTGATCTTAGATTTCAGATATCCACATAAAGTATGAGGTTATTCCATATTCCCTTGACATCTTCAACTTGTAGAGTTCTTGCCTTAATGAGATGAATTCTTCAACAAAGCTTACGTAATACAACTCTACCAGTGTCGTATATTTCCTTTGAATTTTCGAGTTTAGATGCATATGGGATGAGGGGATCCTTGATGGATTCTATGAAAATCCTTTGATCCCTAATTTCCCCTTTCATATACTTGGAAAGAGCTTGAAAATATTCCTTTCTTGGTTTAGCGATAAAACCTTTGACATGTTCAATAACCTCATTTTCAATGAGATTCAGATCTGTCATTTTCTTCCATGCAAGATAGTTTGAAGACCCAACCAATTTGTTGTTTTCCTTGCAAAAATAAATTTTGACAGATTCATATTTGGACATAAATTTACTTACTTGATAGGATGCTGCTTCTCCTTTCTTCTTCCTTTATGTCGATGATGATATAGAGAATATAAAACTTCTCCTTGATGAAGATAGTTTTCTTCAATAATGATTCTTGATCTCACAAAGAGGAGATCCCTTTTGATGGTGAAGTCTTGTTGATGAAGATCAATGATGACTTCTCGATGATGTCTTCAATGGTAGGAGTCTTGTTTCAAGAGAGATATCACCTTAGTTTTTTTATTACAATGCCTTTTGATTTAGCTTCCTGTGAATAAATAGTCTTCAAGATACTTCAAATTCAAAAAGATATTTACTTTGATTCCTTCCTCGATATTTGATCCTTGAGTGTCCCTTGTAAGATGCCCTTCCTTGACTTAGTCACCTTAGCTTTGATACCATGTTGAGAAATCTAGGGTATCAAGTATTAGGTGATTTCTCTTCTTAGATAACTGCTTGTGAATGCTTTTAAATTCTTAGATTAGGATATTCTTTTACTTATTTTATTATAATGTTATTCTTCATCAAACAACTACCAATGCATAAACATAAAGAGACAAGAGACACATAGTGTCGGCTATCAACGAGGGCCAAAACCTCTCCTACTTGGGAGGAAAACCTACACAAATTATTCTTCTTATAGAGACTTCAATTAACGAATACCAAGACCAAGACCCTTGACCTATTTTCCACTCCAAGACCAATACACAAAATCCTTATTCAACAATAGTCAACCTTATACTCCTTCTTCCTTCTTGGCTTCTTCCTCAACCTTGGATTCCTTCTGCTTTAGACCTCTGACTTTCTTGAATTAGGTCTATAATATTTGTCCAATGTAAAACCTTCTTGACTATCCCTTCTTCCACTTCGGCTCCCTAGGAGTATTTCACTTCTCCTCAACTTCTACTGCTGCAACAAACTTCTTCTCGACTTACAGACTTCTCCTTGGCCTTCACTGCTACAACAAACTTCTCTTAGTCCTTCATTGCTGTAACAGACTTCTAGCATGTATACAGGTTTTCTACCCTAAAACAATCCCAAAATTACCCCAAGAACCTCACTCTTCTTTTTTCTTTACTTCACTGGTTGGGAGGCTTCTCCTTCTACCCTTTTCTCACTTCTATTTCATATCACTATTCCACTAAAATTTTGTCTCATAAGTGATGTTGAGCAGCCCTATTTATAGTTATTTCCTCTTTAAATAAGATGACTTGAAGAGGGTGAATCGACATGTCTATCGGAGGAGATAATTAAATCCACTTTGAAGTCGACTTGAGGTTAATGCTTGTGCTTGGTCTTGGAGGGATACTTGACATTTCCATTTACTCATATGAAAATATAATATGCCCAAGAATGATCCTTCATACATGACATAGACTCAAATTTACTTGTATGACTAGATGACAAATCCTAAAGGCTCACAATGAGAGCCATCACTAAAAATAAAATTCCTTGCTCATGAAACCCATGAAACAAGCATTGATAATAATTTTATTTTTCTTCTTTTCATCATTTACATAAAATCATATTTCCACGTGTCATTATGAAGACCGAACCTAGTTACATTTTTCAAAACTCCATTGAATAGCTTATCGAGAATATATAAAGGCAAAACATGAGGATGAGAAAGACTACCCCAAACTCTAATATAGGTAAATAATTCTTCTTTGAACCAATTTCCAACTTTCTGAAGGTCGTCCATGGCTTACTGATACATTCTTGGTGGCCGAGACTCAAAGATGGTTTCATAGATTGGAATCATAACCCTGTGACATATCTAGTAGAGATGTTTAAAATACTTGTATTCTCATAGGACATTATGGTAGATATGGATATGCTTAGGATCCTGAATAGTCCATTTTCAACCCATAAAAGGAAAATCCATAGAAAAACACAGATCATCCATAACATAGGTTAACATATAAAAAAGAGGTAACTTGTTTTTAGAAACTACTCTATCGTGCCTAAAAGCTAGAATATAAGAAGCTAAGTTATCAAAAAGTATGGTAGCCCAATCAAATATATACCCTTCGTAAACCCCATCAATCATAGGTACCCAGGTGTCCAACAATTTCAACACATTAGGGAGTGCATGCAATTGTCACATCGTTGCTACAACTTGGGAGAAAGGAGCAATGAGAGAATCGAGCAAGTACTTACCAGTTTCCTCTGCTTTATGCTTATTCGGGTCATGTCTCCATTGTTGGATTTGCTCTTATGGGTGCCCGTGCTGCTTTATGAAAGCTTCAACATATTCCTTATTATATACATACCGAGAATTTGGAAAATGGCATATGCTTTGCAAATCCTTGTTGGCGAAAGACCCAATTATTATCCCCTTCTTAGTTTGAAAGCGCCTATTAGAAATTTCCAAATTTTCTACTACCTAATTGTTAGGCCCCTATACTACTAGTGTAACCCCTTATTGTTATTAGTACAACCCACTTATTATATTGATGTACCCATGTAGTGCCCATATTGTTACTATTGTGCCCCATAGAAGCCCACTATTGTTATTATTGTGCCCTTACATTATTATTGTTATGTAGGCTATGATTATGTTATGACCCCTTAGACTCCTATATATAGAGAGGAGGTCTTTTCATTTGAATCATCCAAGAATTGTTCATTTATGTAATTTAAAGGAGGTTGCCCCCTCGAAGAGGCTAGATTCTAAGGCATTGATCTATCTTTTCTATCTTTTCTTGAGCTGGTTCATAACATTTGGTATCAGAGCTTTGGATTCTAGGGTTTCACTGCTCCAAACAGGTCATCGTGGCATTTTCGCTATAACATTTTTTCTGCGACGTTTCAGAAGCTAAAAAAAAACCCATTTGAGAAGACATCGCGCTGCATCTAAGGTCCGAATTTCAGAGCTTTTTGTGCTATATTTTTGGAGATATGATCTGAGGAAGTTGGTCCTTTTGCAAAATCCTGAATTACATTCAAAACCAGTGACCTGGGGAAAATCGTCATAACTTTCTCTCTGAGCATCAGATTGAAATTTCGTAAGAAGGTATAGAAAGAGGACGGACTGTAGTTTCGTGTGTATATTTTCAGAGCCAAAGGTCAAAACAGGGACACGTGGCACATCGTACAAGTTCGCTCTACTAAATTAGTCTATAATCAGGTCATTGTGGGAGATTTGGCATAACTCTTCATTGGAGAATTCAATTGGGGTCAGACTGGTGGCATTGGAAAGAGGACATAGAGGACTACTACAGGTCATAGTTTCAGAACTTTAAGATCTGAAAGTACAGAGTTACAGTCATTTCAAAATCAAGCTCCTAAAATCAAGAAAAAGCAAGATGAGGAAGTTTTATGGCAAGGATCCTATAAATTGGATACGTCAGATGGAGCAATATTTTGATCTACATGGTGTACCACTATTACAAAAGGTATGTATTACATCTTCATATTTAGAACTGGATCAATTTTTATGGTATAAAGGGCTTTGTTCTCGTAAAAAACTTGTTACGTGGTCAATTTTCACGGAGGAAATGATAGCACATTATGAGGATACAAAGAGCAACACCTTCTTTAGAGCAACACCACAACAATTGGAAATAGTAAGAGGGCTTTGTTACATATTGGAAAGTAAAATTATGGCAACAATGAATTCTACCCCTCACAGCTATGAAGATGGAAGTGTTGTTTCTCCTAGCTTTCCACAACCTACAAGGTTACACCACAACAATTGGAAGAAAAAAGAGAAAAAGGGCTTTGTTACAATTGTGATAGCAAATGCACTAAAGGTCATAAGTGTGCTGAGAAGAAATTATTTTACATAGAATATGAAGAGGAGGAAGAAAAGGATCAAGAAACATCAAAAGAAGAGGATATACGCCAGGACTCCACCCCAGAGAAAGAAGAAATGAATCAGACCATATCTTGTAAAGCATTGGTAAGAATTACCACTCCTCAAACTCTCAAGATAGAAGGACATTCAAGAAGAAAAAGGTTCAAGAAGTGAAATATCACATCGAGAAAGAAGAAATGAATCCAACCATATCTTGTAATTCATTGGTCGAAAATACCACTCCTCAAACTATCAAGATAGAAGGACATATTAAGAAGAAAAATGTTCAAGAAGTGAAAGATCACATTGAGCGTCAATAAATGAATCTGACCATATCTTGTAAAGGATTGGAAGAAATTATCACTCCCCAAACTCTAGAGATAGAAGGACATATCAAGAAAAAAAAGGTTCAAGCAGTGAAAGATCACATCGAGCATCAACAACAAGCTCTCCAACTTTTAAAGGATAATGCCACTTCGGTGCAAAATCAAATGAAACAATAGGTAGATCAACATCATAGTGAAAATGTTTTGATGTAGGTGATTGGGTATTTTTACTGCTACATCTCAAGCAAGCTATTTATGAGAAGGAAATGTTGGCAATACTATATGCACTTAAAAAATGGCGACCTTATAGGAAGACTCTTCAGGGATGAGGATGTGGAAGCATTGTTTTGTGTTATTTAACCAGATTGGATAGACGAAGCAAGGGATGAATGGAAGAAGGACGAAGAAGTACGGCCACTTATTCAAAAGTTGCAAAAGATCCCAATTCAAACAATATTGTTAGAAATTGAAGAGGAAGGAAAAATCATATTGGAACCTACAGCAGTCACAGAAACAAGAACCAGACAGCTACGAAATCGATCAATTTCAGAGTATATCATCAAGTGGAAGAACTTACCGCTGAAGATTCCACATGGGAGGACAAGAATTTTAAACAAAAGCATCAAGAACTACTCAAGCGTTGAGGACAACGCTTTTTGAAGGAGAGGGGCATGTTAGGCCCCTATACTACTAGTGTAACCCCTTATTGTTATTAGTACAACCCCCTTATTATATTGATGTACCCATGTAGTGCCCATATTGTCACTATTGTGCCCCCTAGAAGCCCACTA
>APFE030418891.1:4741-21098 GCA_000404065.3 Pinus taeda
TTATTCATTATTATTATTATTTTATTATTAATTATTATTTTTGTATTGTTTTTATTAGTTTTTATTATTTATTATTTTATTATTAAGGGAGGGATGTTACATACTCTCCCACTTTAAGGAACTTCGTCCCGAAGTTAAGTTTGTATTATTTTTATTAGTTCTTATTATTTATTATTTTATTTACTTCATGTTGCCAACACCCTCTGCTGAACTAGTATAACCAGCAGGCATCGAAAGTTCCCAACACCCCGGGAAATCTCAAGGAATCGTTGTCCTTTTTCCACTTTCGGCACGAGGCACAAGCCTAACCCAGTCTGTATCCTAGTCCAAGGCTGGCTCCAAGGCTCGCGCCTAACTCAGACCTCATCTACCCCAAGGCAGGCATCCGGTCTGGTACTCAATGACCCCGGGCATCTCGCAGGCTGGCCCACTCCCTCCACAACTACTAAGGCGCACAGCCGCAGGCATCGAAGTCCTTTACATCCCTTCAAGACTTCGGCATCCCAATCCAATAACAGGCACCTAGCCTAGATCATCAGGCACCAAGCCTGGAATCATCAGGCACCAAGCCTGGAATCATCAGGCACTTAGCCTTCTCAAGATGGTCTCATAGCTCTTCAAGAGGTATCCATCAAGAGTTATATACAAGACAAAGGAACCACTGGCATATGTAGTGTTGATTGAGTTTTGTCCCCAGCCCATATGGTGTTACTTATTCTCCCTCGTGCGTATGGGCTGGCACGAGATCATCAAATAAACCGGCCCTCTCGGCCCATTTGTGGAGTCCTGTGAATCATCACATCTCCACATGCATCTAATGCATTAACCATACCATCATATAGCTTGATGATGTTGAATATACAAATGATATGAGTAGTAAATGAGTAGATACATGTAATTTGAATGGCAATTGCAATGCAAAATTAAATTTACGAGAAGATCATATTGAGAGAGTTGTGTTTTTGCAATAATGGACGAGAGAAATGCCAAGCAACTGCTATTGGTAAAGGGTAGTAATCGAACAAATAATTAGTGAATAATATGATCAACATTCACAGAATGTTATTTCTGTGTTTTTAGATCAGACTGAACCCGAGATGCAGGTGAAAAAAATGATCACTAAAGGTAAGTGTTATTTAAACTGTGTTTGTAAAGTGAACCAGTGGTGAGTAGTTACACCAGCATGCCAGTATACCATATCAAGATTATATGATTACATACTTTTCCAATGAATTAGTGAATCATAAAAGTATATCTTAATTATTAGATACCAAATTGGATAGCTAATTAAAGAAAACTGCAATGATGTGAGTCACTAGAAGATCCAATCCATCCACTAATTCACCTTTCAAATGATCATTAAACACAAGAGAAGGAGTACTAATGGTCTAGATTCTATCAATCACGGAGATGTGGTTCAATATCCACCAAAAGTCGAAGAAGTGCTTCGAGTCTCGTGACTAAAGAATCTTCTTCCTATTTACAAGATTACCATCAATCCTATGGAAAGTAACACAAAAAATGACATTTTCCTTTTAATCACATTCAATTACTATTTTCATGTCATGTGTTAATCTATGACAGTAAATTAATATGATAATGGTGAAGTAATATTAATATGACATAAAATTTAAGCATAAAAAAATATTCCACACCATAAAGAAGAGACACTGCCACCTGACCCAAAACCGGATCGGATGACGGGGAAGGTTATTCCTCCCCAACACAAAAGAATAATCATTTTATTAATTATATGGTCTGCCTGCAAGCGCACCTGCGAAGGCAACACCATTGCAAATCCTTTAAATTTCAATACAATTAGGCGTAAAATTGCCTCCCTAAGATTTGTAAACTTGTCGAGAAATCTGTCCATACAGATCAACCTCATATGGTGATTTGAAACATTCAGATAGTGTACCCCACTGATGTAAATGGATTATCAAATGCTGAGCGCAATAGCGGAATAAAATATAGATGTGGAGGTATGGCTAACTGAAAAAAGATTCCTCTATCTGCGAAAAGATTCACCCATTGATTAATTGAATCAATGGAAAGCTACGCACGATTCGAGATAGATGTGTTATCAACAGGATTTGTTTAGGACGAGATGTTGGTTCATGAATATAGGGTAATTTACAAAGCTACTAATCAGAATGACTGAATGAACCACCAATTTAAAACTCGAGTAGCCAAAAAAAAAGCATGGATATGCTACGCTAAAGCTCTTCTCAACCCAAATTTCTTTTTCCACCGCCTCATTAGGCTTTGCTCGAGCCATAACTCCAAATGATATACCGTCAAGACCTCTTTGTCTGACATCAAGAAGCATCTTTATCCCAGTAAAACCAACTTCTTCGAAACCCACTATAAGAGAATCCATCAACACATTTGGACAGTGGAATTCCATCAGAAGGAAACTAAGCCATAGAATATATTCAAGAGACGATCTCAGTTATAAGAATAGGAGGATAACCACAAGATAAAATTTCCATGAGATGAATGCTCTCCACAATAATGCACTAACTTAGAATTAAAAAAAATAGATATCCACTTAAAACCTGAACCATAAGTCAAATGATAACTCGAGCGCTTATCCTTTCGAACAATTAGCCAATGATTTTTTTTATTTTTTTTTGTGCAATGTAACAAGATTATGTAACAATATTACCATATGTAACAAGATTACTCAATGCCCTTAACTTTTCAAGACATGCCAAACACGACAAATGCTTTGCCTAGGTGCTCAAGATAACAGTGATAATAGAAAATGCAACCAATGCTTCTTATTCAAGTAAGAAAATCCCAATGATCATTCAACTTAGGAGATGTCTAACATAATCAAGAAGACCTTCAAATCTCCTTAAGTGCCAATATAAAGTTATCTTTCAATAATATGTTAGAATTTGTCCAACAATATCTCTTATCTAATGCAAACAGTGATTGCTCAGCAAGCATATAAATGCTCTTATACAGCTAGGAACCTTCAAGATATACCAATGAAAAGATGCCCAAAAAGAGATATATTCGTTTAAATCAACAAGTCCCTCAGTTACTTAACACTTTCAATGCCAATAAAACAAAAAGGCTTTCAGCCTTAGTGCAAAATTAGGAACACCTAGATGGCCAATTTCTGAAGAGATCTTTCAAGCTGAACTATAAACTGTAAGCAATTTGATAAGTCCTTGGTGACAAGCTACTAAAACAAGAATTCTGATATGCTTTATGTCAATACCCACTTGTATATTTTAAAGAGAAGAAATAGTGTTGTTAACGAACTTGCCAAGATTATGTCAAAGTGATAATCATATGGTTAGATCAGCAACACCTTTAAGATTTTCAAATGCGGCTATCTTTTAATGAGAGAGTAGAATGGACTTTGATCTCGAGCCTAGAAAAGTGAGTGGTCGAGCAAACTACCAGGTTACAACTCTCCTCTACGTAAGTTTTGCAAAACTATGGTTCTCCCTATTCCTAACGGCATGTGTTATAGAATAGTTTTGTGCTTTCTCATAAAAATAATGTTTTCATGCCTGATATGGAAACAATGTTTGAAAATAGTGTTCGCCCAAGTGTATATTAAGTGTATATCGCAAGATTGCACGTGTCTGAATGTTTCAAATCAATATGAGGTTGATCAGTATGGACAGATTTCTCAACAAATTTAAAATTTTCTATCTTAGGTAGGAAATTTTACGCCTAATTGTATTGTAATTTAAAGGATTTGTAATGGTGTTGCCTTCGCAGGTGCGCTTGCAGGCAGACCATATAATTAATAAAATGATTATTCTTTGTGTGTTGGGGAGGAATAACCTTCCCCGTCATCCGATCCGGTTTTGCGTCGGGTGGCAGTGTCTCTTCTTTATGGTGTGGAATATTTTTATGCTTGATTCATAATTTTATGTCATATATATCATTACTTCACCATATATCATATTACTGAACTGAACATCAATACAAATTTTTACTGTCGTATTCTTTCTTTTTAACCATGAAAGGAAAATAGTAACTGAATAAAAGGAAAATGTCATCTTTTTTGTGTTACTTTCCATAGGATTGATGGTAATCTTGTAATAGGAAAAGATTCTTTAGTCATGAGACTCGAAGCACTTCTTCAACTTTTGGTGGATATTGAACCACATCTCCGTGACTAATAGAATCTAGACCATTAGTGCTCCTTATCTTGCATTCAATGATCATTTGAAAGATAAATTAGTGGAGGGATTGGATCATCTAGTGACTCACATCACATTGCAATTTTTTTTTTAATTAGCTATCCAATCTGGTATCTAAGGACAGATATATTCTTCGCATTAAGCTTCAGCAATCAGTATAACTTAAAGTCTGGTGCATTCATTAGTTCCTCAATGCTTTCTCATGCAGATTCTTTGGTTCTTTTATTCACATTAATATCTTATTATATGGTATGACATAATTAAGATATACTTTTATGATTCACTAATTCATTGGAAAAGTATGTAATCCTATAACCTTGATATGGTATACTGGCATGCTGGTGTAACCACTCACCACTGGTTCACTTTAAAAACACAGTTTAAATAGCACTTACCTTTAGTGATCATTTTTCACCTGCATCTCGGGTTCAGTCTGATCTAAAAACACAGAAACAACATTTTGCGAATGTTGATCATATTATTCACTAATTATTTGTTCGATTACTGCCTTTACCAATAGCAGCTGCTTGGCATTTCTCTCGCCCATTATTGCAAAAACACAACTCTATATGATCTTCTAGTAAATTTAATTTTGCATTGCAATTGCCATTTAAATTACATGTATCTGCTCATTTACTACTCATATCATTTGTATATTGAACATCATCAAGCTACATGATGGTATATTTAGTCTCAGTTGCAAACCATGCAGATTTGGATTAAAGTTAAGATGTTGAGTATAATGTTACATGACGTTTGTCATGGTTAAAGTTGTCTAAAGAGAAATGGGACGAAGAAACAACCTATTTTGGAGCATAAAAGAAGAGTATTGTGGTATTTCGGAACATAAGGGAAGAATTTGGTAACTTGGTATTCTAAAAGGTATCACTGTAAGGTCTATCTAAGGATGATGCACCTAAAGAGGCAATATTGGCAATCAACCAATGAAGTTGAATAATTATGGTAATAATTTTACGGAACTTGGACGGTATGATAAGTGTGTACATGACAACATCTATAACAATTTTCCCTCTAATGGAAGAGCCACATTGTAAAGTTTTCAATAGGTGACTCACTATATGAATGAATTATGGACAACAAGACGTATGATCAGGTAATTCTCTTATGTGGATAAGTAGATTACATATATCTTATTGAATTTATTCTTCAAGTATTACCCAAGTTGGGAAGAGTAATGTATGAAGTTATATGATGACCAAGTAATGATAACTTGGAAGATATAGGAAGGAATGTTGCCCACCTTGAATAATGATACTATTTAATAAGAAAGATTCTTTTGCGCAACTGGAGGAAGCAGTCAATTTATGATTAAGCAATCAACTGGTATCGAACATGACGAACTCGATGGAATAAGAAAATAATTCTTTGAAGTCCTAATTGTTAAATAAGTCAACATTGATCAACAAAACCTCGTGCAAGTAAATTAAGCATGATACAAAATTAAATCGTGACGAAAAAAAAAAGGTTTATATGTGATTGCTTATAGCGGGTCAGTAAGCCAAAGGGTAAATAGATGTACAATCAAGAGATTTTAATTTTGAGATAGATGATTTAAATAGTGATGGTATCACTAGTAATGAATTTCACCAAAATTTCCTTTGGGAAGGAAGAATATATGACGAGGGATTAAGACTCAAGATGGTAATTACGAAATTTAATGATGTACTTAGAGATTACACCATTGGTGTAAGTGATCAACTACCTAGTAGAAAGAAGTCAAAATGATTGACAACTGGATGAAACCATATTGACGATGTTCCATGCTAGGAAGATAATGATGTACATATGGTTCTTATAGTGATAAGGCATCTATACGATAATAGCGATATGCATAAGTCTTATGACGTTATGTCAAGGTATATTGACATTTTCATTTACTGCCTGATGATAGGTATTTAATGTTCAATACTCATGATGGATATGATATGCATAACATGACATAAGAATTATGATATGAGGATTATTGACAGGTAGCTCATTTATGTGAACTCATGATATGTCTTAATATAAGTATGTGATGGTATAATTGAGGCACGCGATAGCTCCTATGGATTATTTCCTAGGATACTACGATGGCATGCTTAATGCATTGGATGCATGTTGAGATGTGATGATTCACAGGACTCCACAAATGGGCCGAGAGGGCTGCTTTATTTGATGATCTCGTGCAAGCCCATACGCACAAGGGAGAATAAGTAACACCATATGGGCTGGGGACAAAACTCAATCAACACTACATATGCCAGTGGTTCCATTGTCTTGTGTATAGCTCTTGATGGATAGCTCTTGAAGAGCTATGGGACCATCTTGAGAAGGCCAAGTGCCTGATGTTCCAGGCTTGATGCCTGATGTTCCAGGCTAGGTGCCTGTTATTGGATTGGGATGCCGAAGTTTGGAAGGGATGTAAAGGACTTTGATGCCTATGGCTGTGCGCCTTAGTAGTTGTGGAGGGAGTGGGCCAGCCTGCGAGATGCCCGTGGTCATTGAGTACCGGACCGGATGCCTCCCTTGGGGCAGATGAGGTCTGAGTCAGGCGCGAGCCTTGGGGCTAGCCTTGGACTAGGATACAGACCGGGTCAGGCTTAACCTGGTGCCGAAAGTGGGAAAAAGGACAGAGATTCCTTGAGATTTCCCGAGGTGTTGGAAACTTTCGATGCCTGCTGGTTATACTAGTTCAGCAGAGGGTGTTGGCAACATGAAGAAATAAAAATAATAATAAATAATAAAAGCTTAACTTCGGGACGAAGTTCCTTAAAGTGGGAGAGTATGTAACATCCCTCCCTTAATAATAAATAATAAATAATAAGAACAATAAAAATAATACAAAAAATAATAATTAATAATAAAAAAAATGAATATAATAATTAAACCATTTATAAATAATAATTAATAAAACTAATAAAAAAATACAAAAATAATAGATAATAAAAATAATGAATAATAATAAATAAATCATATTAAACAATAAAATAAAAAATGATATTAAAAGAAATAAGTAATAAATTACAAATATTAATAACCAAAAATAAATATAAAATGATATTAAAAGAAATAAGTAATAAAAATAAAAATAGTAATAACCATTTTAAAACTCTAATAAAAGAAAGAAATTATCAAAAAGAAGGAAAGAAAAACAAGAAAGCTAAAAAATCAAAGGAAAGTAAAGAAAAAGTAGCATGCAGACACATGGAGGGTTTGCATGCGGTTCCCCTTCCAATGTTTTGTTCTATTTAATGAATGGTGAGGAGGATGGGGGGGCTTCCATCATTCCGAGATTCTATCTTTCATTCTCTTGGGAGAATGGTATACTAAGACTTAGGAGCACTGGTAGTAGTCATTGATGAGGGCTCGGGGTGGCCAGTTTTAGCAGAATCCTGCACAATTGAGCCTACGTTGGGAGGAGAGTCGTCCCCAAAACCCTGTTGCGGTAAGCCTATTTCTACCACAAGTAAGCTCAGGTAAGCGTTTAAATTTAATGTTAATAAGTTAATTAGATATCCATATTTTGGGTTGTTACACTGAGACTCTAGAAAGAGAGGAAACTGTTGCTCTCACTACCCTCAACACACCAATTAAGCCGAAACAAAAGAGGAAGAGGTAGACCTCAATGTATTTCAAGGCTAGGAAGAGCATAAGAATCAAAACAGGAAAACCCCAGCCTTCCTCAAAAGTTCCAATTATTATTGAAAAATCACCCTCTGCCCAAGGAAAGGAATCCCCTTCCAAGGCACCTATCACATATGAAAGAGGGACTCCCAAATCCCCCACATGGAAAGAAAATTAGAACTACAAGCCCCAAAAATAGTCTTATAGGTGGCACAGACAATTCTACAGGAGACCTTGTCAAAACTACATGAGACCTAAAAGCTTGAGAAAAGGGTAGAAGGACAGCCACATGGAAAGGGGGAAGAAACAAAGCTACAACAACCTAATCCCCAGCCTAGTCTTAGCTCCTACTACAGTCTTCTTGAGTGGAGGAAGACTAATTCCATAAAAATTTGCAATTCCACTGTTCTTTTAATTAGAAAAAGAAAGGATAAGGACCCATAGATGGATGCAAATAGCCAAATCGAGAGGGGTTGAGGATATTGGCCATATGGAGAGCAAACTCAGAGAAATGGGCAAAGAGTTGATTGCTATCAGACATAGAGAAGCAATTACAAGAATCTAACTTGAAACAGAAAATGAATTTCTAAGAAGACAACTGCAAGAGAAAGAAACCCAACTGGCATGCATGGTCCACTGGTCTATGGAGGCACTACAATATAGGACACCAGCAAAATCCTATGCCCTATATCTCAAGGACCAATGGTTGCAATTTCAGATAAAGACTTTGGCACAAAGAGGCATAATGCCTTTCCAAGATTGCATGCAGTTTATGGACTTGTGTGACCAAAGTACATCAGAAGATAAGGCAAAGATGGCAGAATTCTACTTGCATAACATGGCCCTCATAGACATGAATGTGCAGGACCCCAATGCTAGGCTAGGGGACCTGCAACTAATGGCCATGGCCTCATGGTTGAACCATGAAGAGTTAAGGGCAGCAGAAATAAGAAGGTTGATGATAAAGGAGCTGAATGAGCCATTAATGATCAGAGCTAAGCCATCAAACCACATGGCACTCATCATCACACATAACTTGCTTGCCCATAATCCTTAGATTGCCCCCAGATATATAAGTGATCAAGCACAACCCATTGCACATTTTGAGGATATGGAAAGGTTACTTGGGGATGACTGTGTACATGCATGTATGAAGAGATGGAATACCTTACCACACAGTCTGCAGATCAGGGAATATCATTCCCCAATTAGGATGACGGAGGCATTAAGGAGAGTGCCAATGTATAAGTGCTCCATGTAGAGGTTGAAGATCAATTGAATTGGCCCCAAAATGAGTACCCCACTGCTATTAGGCATGTTGGAAGGCAGAAGAGAAGAAGAACAACAGGAGCGGTGGAAAGAAAAAGACAGGAAGGTAGGATTATATGACAAGGAAGAGAAGACCAAATCAAAAGCATGGGATGCTAGGGAGGCCACCAATGCCATAAAAGATTAGGAGATGGACTAAGTTTCTCAGAGGATGAGCAACACTTTCAGTAGGGGATGATGATGAGCCTCACAAATGGGTAATTATATAGGCTCATTTTACCTCCAAACCTAGTCAAATCAACCATTATCTTAGCTTATTGTATGATATTCTAATTATATTTATGCATATAGAATGAGTTGAGTTAGTTATGATGCCATGTGGTCAAATATGTGTTTAATGCAAATTATTGATGAATTTTGTGGTCAAAGTCAAGTATTCAGTGGAAAAATGCCTGCAATAACTCAAAGTGGACAAAGGAGAGGACTTATAGGAGGGATTCCCCCTCATTTATTACTCCTAACTTCAAATTCCCCTTCATTCATCTCGGAGTACAAGCAGCCAAGTCATGCATTAGTAGGCAGCCAAGCAAGTGGAGGATGAGTGATGACTATCTCATGTTTTGGGAGCCAAGCCTCCCTGATTTTAAGGAAGTTGATGGTAGCTTCATTGGTATAAGTAGAGAGGCATAGGGCCTCACTAGGGTCGGTTTTTCTATCAGATTTGTTTTGGATTTCTATTGTACTTTTTCTTATGTAAACTCTGCTCAACTTTGAGCTTATTATTTTGATAGTTTCATGTGATCTTCTTACTATTTTGGAAATAAAGATAAAATACTTTTTGAGTTAGGACTGAGTTACATTAGAGGGTTGAAGGTCTTGGGTTAGGGCCCAATCCAATTAGCCAAGCTCCTCTTTACTTGTATTTGTAGGTTTTATTTCAGTTATAGATTAGATTGTTGTTAGATGAATTTTTCTCAGTTGTAGGGTTTTCGTTCTTATTCGACGGAAAAGCTCGGTACACATGTCCATATTCATGGTAGCATCGACATCTGAAAGGGATGTGCTCATAATCTAAGGGTTGTTGGCAGATTTTGTCATGGTATTCTAGGTCTATGAAAAATGGAAATGGTTTTGTAATGTTCATATAGATGTAGATTCTAGCATAGGAGGTATACCTTCCCCGTCACGTAGCGTTTGGAACCTTAACAAAGGATCCAATAGAGTTGCAAATCCCTTCTAAGATTTCTAGATCCCAGAAACCCATTGGGAGGGCGAATAGCCAAACCCAAACTTGGGAAGCAAGGAGATTTTCCTTATCTCAGTTGTAACATTCCTCCCAATGTCTTATAGAAAGTTTTGCGTTGTCGAAAAAATATGGCCCATGCTGAAAAACCCTCTCTTTGTCCTCCAAGTTGGAGAATATCACTGTAAAGAAGCTTGGAAAACCACTCAAACTCTTTTTGGATTTCTAGTGATTCCAGTGATTCTCTATGGTTGTGAACTATGGGACAACAATACATCCGACATGTAGTTGAGACAAATTGAGAAAATTCATAAGAGTTTCATTACAAACAAATTCAAGATTAAAAGTGAAGTTTCTTATGCTACATTGCTAAGTGAAATAGGGACTGCTCTTATTGAAAAAATTGGTATGGCGCGAGTCGAAAGGTATTTTAAAAAAATTGAGCAAATGGAAGAGGGTAGATGGCCTAAGGTTATCTTTAATGACAAATTGTGCAAGAGAAAAAATACTTGGATGTAGCGAAATAGCAAATGGTTTAATAAATGGGGTATTTTCTTGAATGCATGTCCCATAAACAGCAAAGGGATAAAAGTTTTTGTTATGGGAAAGTTTCACAAGTGTACTTGGGATAAGGAGCTAGGAATAAAGAAAAAGTACTATATTGAAGTGTTTGATCCCACTCATAGTCATCAACCAAAAGCATATATAGAGAGCAATATCTCTTGGAGAACCAAAATTCTTATTGCTTAGTTAAGGACTAATTTTCATCAACTCCGTGGGAAACACGACGCTCGAAAAGACCAAAAGAAGTGTGGGAGGAAATAGTATGCATTTTTTGTTCATAAATGGAAATAGAAAAACATTTCATTTTAGAATGTGAGGCCTTCAAAGGCAACATGAAAAATTAGCGAGGGGTTTGTCTAAAATCTATGAGCATTTATTTTAAAGCTTCACAGAAAAAGGACCAAATACATCAAGAGCAACTTGTCCAAAACTATCTTTAACCTCTTACACTTTAAAATAATTTCCTCTTTCCACTTTAGTTGGACAGGCGTATCGCATTGCAACACGCTTTCTTGCGGATGCTGTGTTACCTGTTTTCATCCCCAGATTCGGGACAACTACTGTGGATTTCTTATTAAAATATGTCAGGACCAATGATGCGCAGGGAAGAAATCCGCGAAGATTCCATAATTGCCGCCTTATGTGCCTGGTCAACTAACAATTATCTTCACAACGGAAAAGTTCAACTACAACCATTCATCTCAGCGGACAAAATGAGGACCGTAGATCAAGAATCTCTCATATCTTCTTACAGTTTGCCCCACAAATCGTTCAATCATCCATTACATGTCCAGCGAATGCAAACCACCGAGTCGATGGGTTCCTCATATATTACTGCATTCCTCCCAGAAATCCTTCGATCATTCATTAAAGGATTACGGGAAGCTAACAACCAATTCGCTGCTTTGCGGCACGCCATATTTATCAGTATATATCGACATGGACCCAAATTCAACTCCACCCAATCCTGCAAATGCTGGTAGAGTGTTTGGCCTACTGCTCTGCTTGGCAACTGTGATTGTAATAATCATGATCTTGTCATTTTCGTATCTCTTCTTACGCTACCGCTCCACTGTTCCTTTACTCGATCCACTAAGCTGGGCTAGCCAGCGCGCCGTCTTCCTTCATACCGCCCACTTGAACCACGACGGCGTTGTAATTGGGATCGAGGAGGAGACCTTGGATTCACTCCCCAAGATGTCATATTCCGACAAAGTCTGGCAATCGTTCAAATCTGCACAAGGAAATGAATTAGACGAAGCAGAGGATAAAAAGTGTTGCTCGATTTGCCTGAGCGATTACAAGGAGTCGGAGGTTGTGAGGGTAATGCCTGATTGCACTCACATGTTCCACATGAATTGCATCGACGAATGGCTTCGCCGGCACGCAACATGCCCCATCTGCCGAACTTCTCCTCTTCCTTCACTGCACTCCAGTCCTCTCGCACAAGAAGCCCCTCCAACTACTATTCTCACAGTAGTTGATCGTGCTGCGTTCCTTCCTTTTACAGTAGTATGAGCCTGAGGTTGTACTGTAACACACCCCGAAACTGTGTTCATTCGCAAAAAAATATTCTTTTTTCTTTCCTAGGTTTCCATATTATATCGATATCTTATAATACATCAGAAAGGACCCGTGATTTATATAAACTGAGATGGAGATTTTGTAATTTTTTGCGTGGAATTATTCTTTTTATCTCAAAAATGTTATTTCAGATATGTGAGGTTTGAATAAAAAATGTTATTTCAGATATCTGAGAGGTTTGACTAATGTAAAATGTTATTTCAGATATGTGATGTTTGAATCAAAAGTGTTATTTCAGATATCTGAGAGGTTTGAATAATGTAAAATGTTTCGACAAGACCTTAATAATGTGATTAATTAAAGACAATGTTAGGTTTTATAGTGATTTTTCAAATTGAAAACATAAGACAGAAAATGTCCCAGCCTAAAGTTACTTTCTTTCAATATCTTCTTATTCGCTCCATGTACTAATTTCGCAAATTCTAATCTCACTTTGCTAATTCTTTGCCCAGACTGGACAGAAAATATTTGAACTAGTTTGAGATACAGCAGTAACTCAATATCTTCATCCTTCCGATTACGTTACTTTGATTTGGTTCGTTTCTATGGCATATGTTCATATGTATTTTTTATGGTGTTTCTAAACATAACAGAAAAAAATCAGAAAACGGTTTGTCGTCCTATATAGCCGAACAGATATGATACTCCTGTACATAAAACGATGGTTAAAGAAGCCACTGCAACTCGTGAAAAATCTGTTTAATATTTATTCTTCACTCCTTGACAAAGGCATATGTGAATTTACTCATAAGGCTTGGATCACGGATTCCAACTTAATCCTAGACATGAATCATAATTCCATTTGCGAAAATTCTATTATTTTATTTATTAGTCCCTTTATTAGTCCCTGCCTACGGCGACTATAGCTTTCTAGTGTTACGACCTATTGATTCGAGTAGGCAACGCAGGCACTATAGCGTTCTAGTGTTACGACCTATTGATTCTTCTGTTGACCGTAAATTTTCACTATTTAAGCAAAGTTTATCGCTAGTAATTTGGGTTAAAAAAATTTAATCAAATTTTCGAATTACCTTCTTAGTGCAAGCGTTTCTTGCCCCTATGTGATTGTAGTGAGAGCCAGTTATTTTATCCCATGTTTTTTCTTGCCTCCATGTGATTTTAGTGAGTGCTACTTATTTTATCTTAAGGTTTTTAAAACAAAGGTAAAGCCAGTTATTTTATGCAAATTATGTTCAAGTTAGTTTATTCAAAGTAATAAGGTTTGGCCAAGTTATTTTATGCAAAGTTTTTGTAACTTATCTAGCTTACACTTATCACCGTTGTGTGCTGCCATGATTGTTTACAGTTTTCATATTCTATCTATTCCACCGCCCTCCTGCTCCCTCTTACCCCTCTTCATTACACTTATCACCGTTGTGTGCTGCCATGATTGTTTACAGTTTTCATATTCTATCTATTCCACCGCCCTCCTGCTCCCTCTTACCCCTCTTCATTTCATTGCAAACAGATTGTTCATCCGCTCTTAATTCCAGTGCATGTTACCAAAAAGATTAAGATGTTTCAAGAAGGACCACAGTTATTGCAATTCATCCACGAATATAGTTATCGCAGTTCATCCACTCTTCATTCCCGTGTTCGCCCAATCAATTTATATTTCGTTTATAATGAATTTGATTACTAGAAGGTGTTGGTCATTCTATATCTTTCGATCTAGCAATAAAATCTGTCGTTTTCCTTGTATAATCCTGTGTTTATATGCATTGTGACAAAATTTACAGATTTCAGATCTGGAGGAAGGTTGAATAGCTAGAGAGGCGGTTAAGCTTACCTGTCCATATAGCAATGGACGCAAATTCTGGATCTACTAACGGGATAAGCATAAATTAGGGTTTCCTATATATATAATTATTATGTGTCTTGTATATGAAGATGGTGTCTATTTATTATTGAACGCGTCCCCTAATATAGATATCCCCCCATTTGCCATTATTGGCTGCCTTTGCATGATATAGGTGATAAGTTTCTCATCCTGGTAACTTTTGAATGTTTGCAGCTGAGGATAATATAATTAAGCCGCTGTTCCTCTAATTTCAGCCTTGTTCGGTTTAATTCAATATACAAGATCTGTAGGTTCGTCTAACCCTGATTAAATATATTTTAATTCAACATTTTCCATAATTCAATGAAATATAGAACGTCGATTCTTCTGGTCTCAATCGCTAACATATTGGGAGGTATGTATAAGTTTCAATAGGTGTGAGTGCATAGCATAGGCTGGACTAAAATGACCGATAGTCAGACCTAATTAAACACCCTTAACTTTGGGTGAGAGATCCAGTAACGAAAGAACCTGTTTTAATTGGATTGAAATATCTTGCAAGGTTCATGTTCTCTTTATTTAATTAGATTTATCATGGCTCTCGATGAGAATATTCTATCTGAATTTCCATGGACAAGGTTAAGTTTTGTAAAACTCTATTGTGGAAAAACTGTAAGTAATTGTATTCTGAATATAACGTAATTGCATTTTCACATGCCTCTGGCTTTCCCGTGACATGTACTTTCAAATGCCTCTGGCTTTTCGGGCTACGAATTCCAGTGTTTAATAGATTTAGTATTAATAAAGAAGTTTTATTTTTCTGGATGCAATCAGAAACAGAGGACGATGACATCAAAATGCTCACTAAAAATATAATGGCGTGTTCTTATCCCACCCTCCAAGGAGCTGGAGTAAGTGTCCTTTCCTTCGACTCCAATATCTGGGACACACCCTTTGGTGGATTTTTCCAGGCTGACCCAAAGCCCCGAGGGCATTCTTTTCCAAAACGAAAAAAAAGCTTTCTTTTTCATTAACAAAAATGAAAAAAAACTTTATTTTTCATTAACAAAAAGAGAGTACATTTTCTGTAGATACCACACATTATTATCTTCTTCTTCGCCATAGTTTGTTTCATTTCTGCAGGATGGTTGATTTCCAACGACTCTGAAACACGCTACCCTATTTTCCTCGCTCGGATTCGACACTCATGAATTGATCTTTGTCTAGTGTTTTTTCTCTACGAGGATGAAGCCATGCGCTGAAGCATTTGGGATTGTACTATGTCAACATGTTCCTAGATCTGCATGCTTGTTCATGCATGCTTATTATTCAATGCATCTAGGCTTCAATGCTCCCGGGTAAATGGAAATGACTTCTTGTTGTCCACCATCTTTTCTATTTCCTAGTAAGGAGGGGAAAGAATTTAATTGGTATACCTTATTGGCCGAGTTTGATTATAGTACCTGGGTGCGTCAAGGTTTCAAAGACAAGACGGAGTGATGTGCTTTCTCTGTACTAGAGAGATAGGATCTATTGGTGCATATGGAACTTCTCATTCTCTTTAAACGATTTAAACTTGTTAATTAGGTGGATTGTGCATAAGAGGAAGGTGGTGGTTTTGTGAGTGAATGTGATGAATTTCCTATATTATGATATTATAGTGCAAATTGAAAAGAGTATCTATATTTTCGGCTCCCAAGAACATCAATTTTTGATGCATAGTTCGCCCTTCTTAATTTCCTATTAATGTGTAGAAATATGTAACAATCTAGAGCAAGATAGTTTATTTTTTTATAGTTTAATTTTTTCAGGAAGGGCTTCATATGAAGATATACAACATTAATATTTAGCTAAACTAAATAGACAGGGAATAATTATTTTTTTTCCTGAGTAAAGTCTATTCTATTGATATTAAAAAACAAAAAGATATGTACAAAGAGGATTGAACCTCTGAGAGTGCCGTGGCCAACTCTCTGTCAAGAAAACTTTACAAAACTGACTGTTCCTTCTGCTCTGACGAATGATGAGCATAGCCTGTGGAACTAGAGCAGACCTAGATGAAGCTAGAAGTAAGCCTAATAGTATTGAAAAATTATACTAAAAGCCAGATTACAAAAT
>APFE030418906.1:0-24615 GCA_000404065.3 Pinus taeda
AGCGAAGAAGGAAGAAGGACGAAGGTTTGGGTTGTTTCTCTCTCTCTCTCAGACACACACACATGTGAAAAAGGAAGGCTAGGGTTTTGATGTTGCAAGATCGAAGTTGAGGAAATTGCAAAACGAAGGTCGAAGGAAGGTCTAATAGGTCACCTACAAGCCCTAGAAGAAGGAAGAACCCAAGCGAAGGTCAAAGGAAGCCTTGGACGCCCTGAAATTGTTCACACGTGTGGAAGCAGTAACTATTGCAGGGGCCGAAAATTCCAGACCTGCAGTGGAGGCCGAAATTCTGTAGCTGGGGGTTGAAGTTGTGCAGCTAGAAGAGATTTGACTGGTTTGACTTGGAAGAGGAAGCACATAATCAAGAAGGTTAAATTTGGTCTTGGAAGGGTAATGGTCTTGGTATAGAGGTCTTGGAAGTCGACATTTGAAGAATCTATAAGAAGAGAGGTTTTGGCCCTGGCTTGCAGCCTACATCCTGTGTTCTTGTCTATTGTTGATCTTCTTGTTCTAGTAGTTGTTTGATGATAAGAACAACAAAATAATAATAAAAGACATCACAGGCAGTTATCAAGTTGAAGAGAAATCATCTTAGTTGCAACCCTTCAAATTTCTCAACATGGAATCAGAGTTAAAGGTTGGCTAAGGGTAGGATGAAGATCACTACATCCTTGAAGAAATCTTTGAGGCAGTGTTCTATGGTGCCAACTGCCAAGTCATCTCAAGCAAGGTATCAAGACATTGTGGAATCTCCTATTATCCATCAAGAATAGTATGACCACGACTTCTACAAAGGACAAAGGGTTATTCTCAGCACTTACAGGTACATTTGAGGACGAAAATATTTGGGTAATCGAAAATGGAGCATCAATACATATAATAGGTGAGCACAAACAACTGAAGACCTTATCAAGAGGAAAATCTTCCTACTCTGTTGAACTTGGTGATAAAAAGAGCTATCTTGTAAGAGGAATTGGATCAACTTCACTAAAGCTAGAAAATGGAGGAAACATTAATCTCAATAACATTCTCTTTGTACCATGTTTGCAAAAGAATCCACTTTCCATGTCATGTCTAGAAGATAAAGGAGATATGGTCGCTTTTATAAATGGAAAGGTTGTGGTATGGGATAAATGCTCTAGCATTGACAATGCAAAAATCATTGGGATTCGTGAAGGAAGACTTTACAAGTTGCCGACACCTCTCTCTCAAACTTTGGTTTACATTGAAGTAAGTCCATGCGAGCTTTGGCATAGAAGGTTTGGACACCTTTACTACAAAATCTTACCAACTCTAAATTCAATGGTGAAGGGCATCCCTGACTCAAGGAGGATCATGAAGGAGTGTGCAAGGGATGTGCATTAGGTAAAAATGTTAAGAGACCATTTGGAAGCAGTGCTTCAAGGTCGAAAGAAATCCTGGAACTCGTTCATTCTGATGTTTGTGGTCCTATGTCTACGAAGCCTCTTGGAGGTCATCTATTTCATGTAACATTCATTGATGACCACTCAAGGAAAACTTGGATTTCTTTGTCGAACTCCAAGGATGAAGTATTTGACAAATTTCAAGAATTCAAAGCTAAAGTAGAGAACCTTACAGGAAGGAGGATAAAGGTCCTAAGGTCTAACAATGGAGGAGAATACACATCTAAGGAACTCATAGCTTTCTGTAAGGAGGCTGGGATTAACAGGGAGTTGATAGTCCCATATAATCCTGAACAAAATGGAGTTGTTGATCGAAAGAATCGATCGATTGAGGAAAGTGTTAGTGCCATGTTACATGATCGAGACTTGCCTAAATTGTTGTGGGGTGAGCATCAAAAACTATTGTATATGTTCAAAATCGAAGTCCTCACAAATCACTAGACAACATGACTCCTGAGGAAGCATTCACTTGGAATAAACCAAGCGTAGACCATCTTTGAATATTTGGTTGTCTTGTCTATATTCACATTCTGAGAGATAAGAGAAAGAAGTTGGATCCTACAAGCATGAAGGGAATATTTGTTGGCTATATTAACACACTTCAGAGGCATATAGGATCTACATAAAGAAAGGGCATCGAATAGAATTAAGTCGAGATGTAATCTTTGATGAAAGTAATGCATTCAAGAAATCGAAGGACCTCCCGATTGACTCTAATGATGAAGAACTTCCAATATTTGAAAAAGAATACACTAGAGAAGAAGAGAATTCTAATCATGAAGAATTAGGTACCAGTGAACCTGTGCAACAAGTGATCATCCCTGAACGCAGAAAAAGATCTCATTAGTTGAAGTCTACTCTTCTAGATGCAGAAGGACATGGAGCAGCGAGAGATACGTTTAGGGAAAGTAAGAAACCCAAAAGATATTTAGGGTATGCAGCCTATATGACAAAGTTAATAGAAGCAGAACCATCCACCTTTGAAGAGGCTATCAAACATCAAAGATGGAAAGACGCCATGAATGAATAATATCAATCAATAATGAAGAATGGAGTTTGGGAGATCTTTCCTAGGCCTGAAGACAAATTTGTGATAACTTCCAAGTGGCTCTACAAGATTAAACATGTTGCAGATGGAAGTATTGAGAAATATAAGGCAAGATTTGTAGCTAGGGTTTCTCCCAACAAGAAGGCATCAATTATGAAGAGAAATTTGCACCTACAGCAAGGTATACAACTATACGTTCATTGGTCTCTTTGGCAGCATCAATGGGACGGAACATCCATCAAATGGATGTTAAGATAGCATTACTGAACGGTACTATTGGGTTTCTCCCAACAAGAAGGCATCGATTATGAAGAGAAATTTGCACCTACAACAAGGTATACAACTACACGTTCATTGGTCTCTTTGGCAGCATCAATGGGATGGAACATCTATCAAATGGATGTTAAGACAGCATTACTGAACGGTACTATTGATGAAGAAGTCTATATAGATCAACCCTTGGGATTTGAAGTGAATGATAGAGAGACTCGTGTTTGCAGGCTGTAGAAGCCACTTTATGGCCTTAAGCAAGCACAAAGGGCTTGGTATGCAAGGATGGACACATACCTACAAAGATCAAGCTTCTCGAAGATGTCTGTTGATTAAAATCTCTATATCAACGTTTTGAAGGACGAGCCCATAATCATTTTTCTATATGTGGATGATCTTCTCATGACAAGTGTGGAAGGTCGTATTCAATAGTGTAAAAAGCAATTGGCAGTAGAATTCGATATGAAGGATTTAGGGCTAATGCACTATTATTTGGGGTTGGAAGTTTGCACTGACCTAATGAGATATATCTAGGTCAAGCAAAATATATGATCGAAATGTTGAAAAGGTTTGACATGATGGATTGCAAAACTATGACAACCCCTGATCACAAATTTTGAGAGGCTAAGAAGTTTTGATTCAAGCCCTATAGATCCAACAAGGTATAGACAATTAGTTGGCTCACTAATGTATTTGGTAAATACTAGACTAGGCATTTGTTTTGAAGTGAAAATTCTCAGTCAATTTCAGGAAGAGCCTAAGCATGACCATTGGATAGCAGCCAAACATATACTAAGATATTTGTAAGGTACAACCCACTACTACTTGAAATATGATAGAAAGAATGATATACTTGATTGGATATACAGATTTTGACTGGGGAGGCAGTGAGATGGACAAGAGGAGTACTACTGGAGATGTTTTAGTTTGGGATCCTCCATGATATCCTAGATGAGTAGAAAGCAAGAATTGATTGTTTTGAGTAGTGTTGAAGCGAAATATATTGCAACCTGTTAAGTAAGCAAAGAAGCTGTCAGGTTGAGGAAGTTGTTGTCCTACTTGTTTGAAGGACCGATGGACCCTACAGTGATACACTATGACAACACCAATTTCATAAGGTTGTCTAAATACCCAGTGTTCCATGGAAAGACAAAGCACATAAATAACAAGTATCACTACATACGAAAGTTGGTGCAAGATGGAGTGTTGTAGCTACAGTATATCTCCACTGATGAACAATTGAAATCTTGACAAAATCTCTTCCTAATAAGAAGCATGTGTATTTGAGAGACAAGCTTGGATTGGTTGATATATCCTCCCTAGTTGAGAGGGAGAGATATACACATCATTCTTGTCTTCACTTCATGAAGAAAGAATGGAGGATTGGGTAAGCATCTAGTTTCTGATACTCTTTGAGGATGAGGTTGGGCATCTAAGACGTAAGAGAAGTCGAAGAGGAAATTCCATGAGGATGTGTTATTCCATGATAGGAATTGTCCTAAAAGGACATACCCTGTGAACACCCGGGTGGGGTATGTACCTTGAGGGACAATGATGATGGTGTCTATCAGTGATTGGTCTCGCCAACATTGGGCTCAAATCTTGTGGAGAGATAGAGTTGTTAGACAAGGCCTTGCTATGTGACAATATCGGTCAGTATGATGCAAAGAGATAAGTTGAAATGATAGCTTATGAGATGGCATACCAATTCAACTCTTCAGTTTGAGAATATTCGTGTACCATTATGAATACCTCTGTATTTAAGAGGGAGCGTTGAAATGTGTAACTAAATTTGATCTTCATAAATATGAAATGTACTTTTGATTCTTGTATATTGTAAAGAAAAAAAAGGAAATTTATTATTGTTATTTTTGTAGCATGGATTTCATGCTCAAGGTCTTTTTATTTAGAGGTCTACTGGAGTTTGAGTGGGATCTAAAATTCTACTTTTTCCAAATAAAAATAAAAACATTGTAATGGGATCTAAAATTCTACTTTTCCATATAAAATCCAATGAGGTAGAAACCACTCTCAAACATCCTAAAACGAAAAATGGTAATGTTAAAAATTTAAGTAAAAGGATCACTTTTTACTTTAAGCATTTAATATTACCATTAATTGCATAGCAATAGTAAGGCCCTAGACTTGAATATTAGCATGCTCCACTCAAAAATTATTGTTGTTATTTTTTTCTCCTTTTTTAGGAACAACCTTCCTCACATTGTATGGAACTGGATGGTATGGTACTAATATGGCCTTTCCTAGTTCCACCAATTTCAGTCTTGTTCCAATAACACTGATATGGAGTTTGCATTAAGGTTTGCACACCTAAAGACCTCAAGGCATTTGTGCTCATCATAGTTGGTAACTAGGTCAAAGCAAACAAGATCAATATAACACTTATACCAACATGTACTTTCACTCTCAAATCATGAATCATCGCATATGTGGTCATTTATGACCTCGATTGACCAAGAGGGGGCCTTGCCAACCCAAACCTCTCCTACCCCTGAGGGAGGTAACTCAGTCAAAGCTTAGGATGATTATTAATTTTTAAATGAACCTAAAACATTGAAAATGGGCAATGTGGACATACACTAATCAATGCTAGTGGGATATTAAATCTAAAATTGTAACCACTATCTATCATTGTCTTCTTTCACATGTGCCATCACTTATCCCAACATCTATTTTCACTCTCAAATCATGGATCGTCGTATATGTGACCATTTATGACCTAGGTCAATGAAGAGGTGGGCTTGACCTCCCAAACCTCTTCTACTCCACCCCAAAGCTCCTAAGCAATGAATGCTAGTCTTCGCATCTCAGAGAGGTATTTCCATGAGGGTATCTACTTATGGAAATCATCATTAAATGTATCTTATGCTTTTTCCAAAAGTTCATTTTATTAATTAATTAATAAAATAAATGTTTTTTTACTAAAGTGGGTCACTTAATGATTTAATTAAATTAGATTCATTGATCTCACGGTTAGATCATTAAAGATTTAGGTTTTTGGCTTATGTCAAAGTTATAACAGAAAGAGAGGGCACGGGACAAAGACGCGTGGAGAGCATTCATTTCACACGTCATGTGAGTGAAGGAAAAAATCAAAGATATAATTTTCAACCATTGATGATGAGTTTTACCAATGGTTTAGTAAGTAGACATCCAGGCAAGGAGAAAAGAAATCGTACAGCGCAGCAGAGTAGGCAATACAGTCCTCTATACGGATTTTGTACAGTTATATGGATTGCAACACAAGTCGCACGTTTGGTGTAGATATGCTTCGATTTATGTGCATAATGAAAAATTTTCAGTGAGAGCTACTTTACTTGTAATTGAGTTCCTGTAAGTGCTAAAGATATTTTGAAAATAATGAATCGATCTAGAAGAAGAGAAATAATTATGCACTATGTTTAATTGCTTCTCTTGTTTTCAATAACAAATTGATCTATAGTAGGATAAATAATTGTGCACTGTGTGATTGTTTTTCTCGTTTTCCACTACATGAAAGAGTTAATAATTCCAATAAGTAACTAGATCTAATCTATTTGCTTAGATAGTTGGTTTTAGGATAATTTAACATGGCATCTGAGCATTTGCTCTGACAGAGAAAAGCAAATCTATTGTTTTTCAAGTTACTTCAGTGAGCTAGAGAGATAGAGCTAAGGAAAACCGTGTTAGTAAACAATATGGAAGTTGAGAATCGATTTGATGGGGTTTCGAATTTATTGCCATGGAAGGCAAGAATCTCAATGATCTTGAAGGAGCAAGGCTTGTGGGAATTCATGTCCAACCCTACTCCACCATGCAAACACCAACAGTAGTAGACGCTACAGTGCAGGCAATGTGGGATAAGAAGGAGCACAACAACATGGGATAAGAAGGACATAAAGGCACAAAGGTTGATCCTTGAAGCTATTAAGGATCATTTGATTTCGCATGTTACAAAGAAAACTATATATAAGGAGATATTTGATGCCCTGGTATTTCTTTTTCGAAGCGATGACATGAGTCAGAAAATTATTCTCAAACCGAAGCTCAAAGAGTGCAAAATGAACCCCTCCAACTATGTGACAAGCTACTTTATGAGGATCAGACAAATCTGCAACCAACATGCAATAATTGGAGAGGCAATATTGGATGTAGAGCTAGTGAATATTGCTCTAAATGGTTTCATTAAGGCTTGGAAACCATTCATTATGGGCATTTGTGCCCGTGAACAAATTCCCAAGTGGGAGAGACTTTGGGATGAGTGTATCCAAGAGGAGACTCGTAAAGGGTTTAGGACCAACAAGCAAGGAAAAGGAGAAGCAAATGAAACCTTGGCAATGGTCAGCAAGATGAAGAAGACCAAGAGGAAAGCTTTCATCGAGAAAGGTGGAAATCAAGGAGGGACAATAGTCTAGGGAGAAGAGAGATATGAGCAAAGATCAAATGTTATATCTGCCATAAGAATGGCCATTTTTTTCTCAATGTCCATAGAGGAAAAAGGGCAAGGGAAAGTCACAGAAAGTTGTAGTTAGTAATTGACGTTATATATTAAAATATTATTTTTCAAAAAATAGTTGTTTATTACAGCTATTCACTTTATAAGGGTATATACATTTCCCTCTATTTAATTTGGTGCCATGATCGACCTCTTCATCTTATCCTGATGATGAACCACCCTAGATGGTTTGGAATGCATCGAAGAAACTTCGCCTGTGTGGTTACTACCTAAAGTATTTCCTTATTTGGTTAACATCTTGATGAATTTATTGATGAGATAATCTCATAAAATGAGATTGAGGGAACTATCCAGAAGAAGTGTTCCCATGTATTATGATACCAATTTTTTGATTTCAAAACCAAATGTCTTATCAACATGTTTCTATATAACCACGGGTGTATTTAAGAAAAAAATATGAGATTTAGATTCATTTATCTACATACCTAAGGCAAGATAGAAGTACTTTAGAAGTTTAGAAAATCCTTTGACTTCTTGAGTAGTTTGAACATGTGTACCCAAGGTATAATCCATAAATTCGTGGCACGATAGACGGAGATAAATATGGAATAGACACAATAATTTGATTTTTTTCTTCTCAATTGTAGGTTCGAATGCCTACCTATGACCCTTCACAATTATAATAAAGAGAAAGCATGACATTAAATATCATTTTTGGATACCATGAGAGGGTGAAAAGTGCATAGTAGGTGATCCGTTAATAAAAATAGAGGACAAGGATAAAGAGATAAGGCTCGTAAGTTAACAAATATTGTTAGGATTGGAGCCAAAGTTATGGTTAATGCTAAAGAGATAGCTCCAAATGGGTTTATGAAATGGCTTACAAAGATAAAGTTTTGGAAGCATGGTAAGCTTCTTAGAGGATTTTAAACAGTGAATGGGTTAATGTGAAATAATTACATCATATATAATTTGATGCCCCTCGATATAGAGAGATTTTTCAGCTAAAATTTTATGACGCAAGGTGGATTTCAAGTGATCGGTTATTATTTTTGTGAAAACCTTGCATACTACATTACACAAAAATTGGGATGGAAGCCCATAGAGTCCTCAAATATCTCCTTTCTGGGAACTAAAGTGAAGAAGGTAGTGTCAAGAGCTTTTAACATTGTTTTAGATGTCCTTTAGTCCTACACTTGCTACTAGATGTCATGTCTAATTATTTACTAGCAAGATTGAAAATAGTAGATAACTAAGCCAACCGGTTCATCGTCCTTATTTTGGGGTATAAGGTTTACTACCACTTCCACTTTTTTAATAGATAAGTCTCTTAAGAGAACCTCATTTTTATCTTTGGTAATCAGAGGTTGAATGTGCTAAACTTTGGGGTCATATAATAGCAATTCATAATATTGAACCAACACATTAGTCATGTCCTTATGATCCTAAACCTTAAAACCTACATAATTTTTATTGAAGCAATTAAATTTGGATGTTGATGCTTAATCATTGAATTCTAGAAGAAAACAATATTTCCATTTCCTTCCTCCATCCATCTATTTTATATTTTTGTTGTCAAAATTTTTCTCTTTTTGGTTCCTTATTTCTTCAAGCAGAGTGGGAGTAAATGATTCCTCATTTATGATGTTCTAGGCGGTGAGGACTTGGAAAGAGCTTCGACAGAGAGTGCAAAACGTTAGGCAAAGTCGGGCATCAGACTCTGGTAAAAATTGAAACGGCGTGCTCAACTGCAGACTTCAAGGCTTTGGTATTACAATTCATGGCCATTTGCATGGATGAATGAAAGTCAATGTGAGGTATTTACACGGTAGAGGAGGGAGGGAGTACCTGTGATATTTGTTACAACCATCATTGAAAGGTATGTTTGTCGTATTTATTTTATATTCATATCCGTGATTTATTTTGGTTGAATAGGTTGGAGTAGAATTTTCACTTTTCATGTCTTTTATTTCTATTAAGCCTTTTTCTACTTGTCGTGGCCCAATGTTTTGAAATATTTCTTTTATTTCTATTAAGCCTTTCTCCCTCATTTCATTAATCTCTTATCTACTATGTCTTTTAATCTTAATTGTTAGTCAGGCATGTGAAATGGATGTGTTTGTTTATTTAAATATGAAAAGAAGCTTGAAAAAACATTTTTTAAACTGAAAACAATTTTTGTTTGTTTATGTGATATGATGTTTATGTTTTTGTTAATTGGATAATATGATGTTGACATTTTTTGCATCTTTAATTTGTATATAATTATCTATCTATTTATCTTATTATTTATTAGATGATATAATGATTTGTTCTTAAATAATATGATGATTACTGATTTCCAATTCATAAGATCTTTTTGTTTACTACTGCATCATCATGTAGCAAACAAAAAGATCTTATGAATTGGAAATCAATAATCATCATATTATTTAAGAAACAAAATCATTATATCATCTAATAAATAATAAGATAAATAGATAGATAATTATATACAAATTAAAGATGCAAAAAAAGTCAACATCATATTATCTAATTAGCAAAAACATAAACATCATATCACATAAACAAACAAAAATTGTTTTCAGTTTAAAAAATGTTTTTTCAAGCTTCTTTTCATATTTAAATAAACAAACACATCCATTTCACATGCCTCACTAACAATTAAGATTAAAAGACATAGTAGATAAGAGATTAATGAAATGAGGGAGAAAGGCTTAATAGAAATAAAAGAAATATTTCAAAACATTGGGCCACGGCAAGTAGAAAAACGCTTAATAGAAATAAAAGACATGAAAAATGAAAATTCTACTCCAACCTATTCAACCAAAATAAATCACGGATATTAATAACAAATAAATACAACAAACATACCTTTCAATGATGGTTGTAACAAATATAACAGGTACTCGCTCCCTCCTCTACCGTGTAAATACCTCACATCGACTTTCATTCATCCATGCAAATGGCCATGAATTGTAATACCAAAGCCTTGAAGTCTGCAGTTGAGCACGCCGTTTCGATTTTTACCAGAGTCTGATGCCCGACTTTGCCTAACGTTTTGCACTCTCTGTCGAAGCTATTTCCACGTCCTCACCGCCTAGACCCGCGAACACCTTAACGGCAACATTCTCGCCTCTTGCTAAAGTTCCCCTGTAAACCAATCCGAAGCTTCACACTCCGAGTATATTCTCCGGGCAGAAATTTTCTATTGCTTTGCGGAGTTCTTCCCTTGAGATTCTAAAATGGGATATCAAGTCTATCGGATTCGATGTTGAATTGGACACGTTCTTGGATGCTCCTTGTTTGAAAATCCAAAATACAAGTCCAATGCAAAACACCACACAGATACCCACTCCACAAGAAATCGATATTACTATTATCTTCCTCTTCTTCTTGTTTGTTTACAGAGGTTTCCGTTAAGCCAAAACACTTCCCACAAAGTCCAGGATTGCCTATGAACGCCTTAATGTTCAGATTCTTGAATGCACCCGAACATGGAACCAAGCCCGATTAATCATTACAGGAGAAATTCAAGATCCAAAGCATTCCGAGTTTGGATATGGAATCGAGAACATGCCCTGTTATATTGTTGTGAGACATATCTATGACCTGAACGAGTGACAGTTTCTCCCCGATCGATGCACGAACAGAGTCTGTGAGACGATTGAAAGAGAGATTGAGGTACAGCACGCCGGACATTTGTTGAGGGATCGATCGATGCAGGAACAAAGCCTGTGAGACGATTGAAAGAGAGATTGAGGTACAACACGTCGGCCCACTCCGTCATTCGTCGAGGGACGTCCCCTGACAACTTGTTATTGGAGAGATGTATGAGCTGAGCCATCTGCATTCCTCCCACTTCTGGAGGCACGGACCCTGTCAAAGCATTGGCCGATAGAACAAAAGAAGTATGCAGATTTGCAACCTCTGAGGGAATGACACCGGAGACGTTATTCTGCGAGAGATCGAGGAGCTCCAGATACTTGCATTCCCCGCTTTCCGGTGGTATCCCTCCCTCAAATCTGTTCATGCTTAAGTTGAGCTCTCTGAGCTTTTTGAGCGCACCGATGATCTCAGGAATTGACCAGATTCAGATATGTGAGGCATAGGAACCAATGATCTCAGGATACAAATACAGATATGTGAGGCATAGGAACCACAGGCATAGAGTCTCAGTCACTTTGACGCATACATCGATATCGACAACAGGAAGTCACTTAGACTTACACAAGACGAGGCACTTCTACTGCTAGAGCGGATCAACGTCTATAACAAAAAAGCCTAAGATGCTTTTCTTGAGATTCTCGTGCAAAGCAGTTGGGGAAAAGATTGAGATTCTTTTCAAGAAATTCTCTTCAAATCCGCGTCAACGTCGGTGAAAATTTGGAATGTTCACCCAAATTTGGAATGTGCTTGAATTTAATTTGAAGGTGGAACCTTTGATACTCGATAAATAGTACTTTGTGAAATAATCTTGGTGCAGCTGTCATCTGCTTTTGGGATGGGTTGAATTTGAATTTGAATTAAAATTGAAGGTGAAATTTTCGATTCTCGGTAAATAATATTTTATCTAATAATCTTGGTGCAGGTCTTTTTTAGTCCTTTGTTTTCGGTACTCAGAAATTCAGTAGTGATAGAGAGAGAGTTATTTATATTTATCTATTTCTATCTTCAAGCATTCAATATAATTGACGGTATTCATTTCTTTAACTTCAATAACAATAGAATTTTCTTTCTGGTCTCTTGCTTTTTACTATCAATAATTAATGTTTCAATTCTTTACATTTTTCTATTTCTTCCATTGAATATATGTAGCATCTCTTTATTTAGATTTATATATATATAGATGTTTTCATTTAGGTTTATATATATATATAACATGGTTTATCTAAGTTTCAATAGTAATAGATTTACACTTAAGTTTGACATACCTTTTTTAATTTGAAAACCACAATTTTTTTTATATAAAATTGTATGTTCACCATTTTCAAAGGTGATTGGTAACTCAAAGTTAAGATGAACTCAAAGTTAAGATGTGCAAAGTAGTTATGCTTTTTTCGTCATTTTAGTTAAATTGATTAATTGACAAAATAGCATATGAGTAAGTTTCATATGAAATGAGTTATGGTTTTTTTGGCATGTGATATTGAGCCCATGGTATTCTAACATAGACTTATTATAGATTAAGAAACTTTTTAATAAAGTGGATATAAATCTTCTTCCATGCTCTCTCAAATGAATATATGTTTAACTTATAATAATAATAATAATAAACCGAGATGCGGGTGAAATCCAAGACCATTAATGGCCACCCAACGAACCGCCAGCGATCGGACCTGTGAGACGGTGGGTAGTGCTCTGTTCAACGCTCACCTAAGACGAGCGTAGGAAAGCCTACGAGCAGCATTAAATGTCCCCTCAGGCCGAGATCCGGAAGCACCTAGAAATAGTATGGATCCTCTCGACCCCTCTGTCTATCCTCCATCCCTTTGCATCTGTCCGCCTCAGGCTGGAAATTCTTGCAGCAAAACTGTCACCAGAAGCCGATGTTGGCTTCTTTGCTGCATTGACCACGGAAATGGGCACCATTACTCCCATTCCAAGCATTGCCCTTTGAATCCTACACAGGGGCCAGTCCCATTAATTGATCATGATGATATCGTGGAAATGCTGCATGGAGCCATATATATAAGAACAGGAAGAAATCACCTTTATACTAAACCTGTTCTCCTTCCCGACCTCTTGTCCAGCTGAATTGCATGCCAACCTCACTGATATGGTCCGTCAGCACATGAGAAGTCGCAGAGGAAGCACCCGCGGTGGCAGTGCTCACCCTTAAGCAGCGCAGAGCTCTGTTCCTACTTCTCCCCCTCATTCCCATGAGAATTCGCCTCCTCCCAGGTCACTGCCCAGAAACTATCCCCATACACACAATGGACGGCGGCAAGGGCAGGCCTCCATGGCTGCGCACAGTGATATTCGGCTCCACACTACAATTTCTCCTCTACATCCCAGCTCTGTCCGTCACTCGACCTAGTTCAGATTCCAGAGTAGCCTAAACAGGCCCATCATTACTGCCAATGTGACCATAGTTTTCTCTGAAGAAAATGAGAAGAACAATGCTCAGGCGAGAAATTATGAAGCGCCTTCTCAGGAGGAGAGAAATTAGGGAGCGGGTCGTTGTTTTGAGAAAAGCCCGAATGATGATTGCAAGGGCGTGAGTCATGGCCACTTGCATGATCAGGAAGTTGACGCTGGTGACATTCAGCAAGGTGGTGGTAGCTCTATAGGAGCTTCAATAAAGATGGAATTAGCTGGCAGCTCGAGCGGCACCCAGCATGCAATGGAGCCTCCAGGTGGCGTAGCGAAGTACGACATGGTGGAGAAGGATGAAGATTGGGACCAGTACGCTTGCCTCATTGTCAAGGAGCCACCTGACCAGGATGATAACAAATGACGCCACGTGGCATCTGTGGCCACCCAAGCGCCAACTCAGACTTCTGCTGCTAACGGGTTTGGTCCAATCACTTGTTGTTTTTGTTGTTTGTATTCTGCGAGAGATCGAGGAGCTCCAGATACTTGCATTCCCCGCTTTCCGGTGGTATCCCTCCCTCAAATCTGCTCATGCTTAAGTTGAGCTCTCTGAGCTTTTTGAGCGCACCAATGATCTCAGGAATTGACCAGATTCAGATATGTGAGGCATAGGAACCAATGATCTGAGCATACAGATACAGATATACAGATATGTGAGGCATAGGAACCACATGCATAGAGTCTCAGTCACTTTCACGCATACATCGATATCGACAACAGGAAGTCACTTAGACTTACACAAGACGAGGCACTTCTACTGAAATTGCATAAATATAAGTATGTCATTAATTATTTTGGCTTTGAAACTCTTATTAGAGCAAGTGTTGAGTTTGAGAGAATGTGATCCTTGGTTGGTTGAATAATTACACAATTATATTGTGTTAGTTGTGGCCTCCAATAAAAATATCATTTTATTAATGTTTATAGCGGAAGGTTCCTTAAATATTTGTTCCAAAGTTGTAATCCATTAAGGGTGGACTCAATGTCGCTACAGGGGTGCTTTGTAAATTAGTGATTCAAAATCTAATTCAAAGCATGTGAATTCAAAATCTAATTCAAGGTATGTGAACTTTGCACCCATCCTAAGATTTCTTCCTAAAAGACTCAACACTCAACCCATATGTCACCCATATCGCATGAAATCACCTTGAAACCCTTGAACCATTCATTTTTCAATTGAAACAATTTGCCACCAACGCTGCTTTCTGGAGGTGGATTTGCACCCATCCCTAAGATTTCTTCCTAAATAGTAAACAATCGACCCATGTGTCACCCATATTGCATGAAATCACCTTGAGGCTCTCGAACCATTCATTTTTCAATTGAAAAAATTGACCACCTACGCTACCTTGTAGAGGTGGATTTCCTTGGCCTCCCAATGAAGTTATGGCTTTTTCCTTGGCCTACCAATGAAGTTATGGCTGAAGTTATGGCTTTCTCTACAGTAATGGGTTATGGATTTCTCTACAGTAGATTACATTCCCTTTGAGGCATGTGTTCATCAAAGTTCGTAACTATCACTTATCCCAAAATCTATCATAGGTTTAGTGCAACGAAACCGGCTACCACTTGGTCATTCCTCAATGAAGGTAGCCGATGAAGCTACTTTTAGTGACATGAATTATGGAGCTAGTGATTGGAAAGCACACTCTCTCTGGCACCCCACCCACATAGAGTGGAAGGAGTGTTAGGAAGAGACTCTAGTTCTTATTGATTGAACTCATCCCCTACAATTAATTCCATCCCAAAGCAGAGATTACAAGTTTGGAAATATTTTTACAACCTAACACTCTACTCAACACAACCTACACAACCTATAAAAAATTTGGACTTGCATATTCGCCTCTAGCAAACTAGATCCATTTGATGGAGATGAATCATAGTTTGAGAAGGCATATAGGTCGCCTAAATGAGAAACATGAGACACATGTTCTTCTAAGGAGGTTACATGGTGGAAGTTGAATTTGGGTGCAATTCAAGGCATGGAGTGTACAAGTCATTCGTCCTTACCTGGATTATTTGTGTGCAATTCAAGGCATGGAGTGTACAAGTCATTCGACCTATTTAGAGAGTTTATAATCAAGTAGATCAGCTTATCAAATGTATCTTACAAAGGTGCCCCTTGCCCACAACGCTCTCATGTGTGTTGGTGGTTAAAGCTCTTAGCTATCTACTTTCTAAGGTGAATTTGGGTGTTATTCGAGGAATCCTCTTCCCAAACTAGAGGTTAGGGGTCGCTTTATTGGCAATCTCAATCTCAATAGGTGTTATTCGACAAATCAAAGGCCATATTGACAGTGTCGCTTTTTGACATTCTCAAAAGACCAAATTTTTTAGGCTCTGTAGACAGAGAATTCAATGGGACAAAACTCAGTAATATATGAAGATAGAGAATTCAATGGGATAAAACTTAGTAATATAAACATTGAAAATGGCATCTTTGTTGCACTTTACAATTGTAGCTATCACAAGAAATGCTTCCTTTGCACTAGCATATTGTTTCATTAATTCACAAAATATACATGAATGTTACAAACAATCATGCATATGTTCACACCACTTATAGTTGAACTTCCATTTACTTGGCTTCATGGTGTGGTTCACTACCGTTATTCACTTGTTGGTTTACTATTTCACCAGGGGTCTTTGTTACTATTTATAAAAAGCTCATGATCTTTGATGTAATCAGTTGTACTCACCCTAATTGTATATTCACCAACTTGCTCTCTCCATCTCAATTACTCACACCCACCACCACCCCGCCCCAAGTTACTTGAGTTGTCCCCAAGGGAGAAGATTTTGTTGACGAGTGGAACTTCTTTTCATGGATATGGGGTCCCATCAGATCTTTCATTGAAAGTGTGCTCCATAATAACAAAATATTAGTTATAACATGTATCATATATAAATGGCACACACTGCATGTTATCAAAGCATGTCATCACAAGTATTATATCAACATTATTTCATAACCAAAACATAATAATTATCGCAAGCTAATAGAGAATATAACTTGCCCAACACATATACATTATTTGTGTGCAATTAGGGACATGTACATTACTTTGTTATTACACATATACATAACTAGATATGCAATATGGCAAAGAAACAAATCATCATGTTCCTAAATTCAAAAATAATATGAAATCATCACATCATGGTAATGGTACATATCATGTCCTCCTCCCAGACCAGACTCGGCCTCCCTCTCTGCTTCCACTGACATCCCAAATCCTTATGGCTCCTTCTCTGGCCGGTATCTTGATACCCGCGGTGGCAGGGGACGAGCTCAACTCCAAGGTACAGGAAGGAGGGATGCCACTGTCCATACAGGCAATTTTCCCCTTCCCCCTCACCCAGCTCCCCACAGATGGTTGGTAGTTAGCAGGCTCCTGAGGGCAGAATTGGTGACACGCAGACTTCAGGAAGCAGACCGGGAGACACATCAGGACCGCATGCAACTGCGGGCAGCTTCGCGAGCACTCATCCAGTTCGGGGAAGCGGCACGTCAGCTGAGGAGGAGGATTGGTACCAGTACGCGTGTCTAATCGAGGAAGACCCTGCCCCAGACAATCTCTAGATTCGACACTTGGCAGCGAGGTGTCGCCCTTCTACCAGTTGGATGCCTTTTTTGATGACTGGACAATTTCGGTTATGTTTTTGTTTTGTCCAAACTTTCCCGGTTATGTTTATGCAATGTTTGATATGTTATTGGTCAAAACTGATAACCCCTGTGTGGGTTTTTTTGCTTTCATGTATTGGTTTCCCAATTGTTAGGGCAGAAAGGCTAAACAGCCATATTTTTTTATGAACGATGTTCAGCACTACTGAGGCCCAAGCCTCGCTGTAATTATATTTTGTTTCATATTACTAGAATAGTTTTACTTAGAAAAAAAAGATAATGAACATGAATAAAAAAATTTAATATTATGGTATAAAACAAATAATAATGTGAATATATGCAATATGGCAAAGAAACAAATCATCATGTCCCTAAATTCAAAAATAATATGAAATCATCACATCATGGTAATGGTACGTAACATGACTATTGATAGTGAACATAAATCAAAAACTTTAATATTATAGCATAAAACAAATAATAATGTGAAGCCTTAAGCTCTGATAATGATAATAAGAAACACCCTTAAGCTTGGGATCAAAGAATCATCTTCAAAGGGGGCATTTTCAATATTTTGGTCTCTCGGGTACGTATTTTGTTTACAAATTGAATAGGGATTCCCACCAAGTTAGCAAGCACTAATCCAAACTACAATAAGGTGACATAATGCTTTCCTCCCATGACCTTGGAACTCTTACAGTTTCAAGCATTAAAAGTTGTGGGAGTAGCACTCTCAATGACCTTGGAACTCTTACAGTTCCAAGCATTAAGAGTTGTGGGAGAGCCGTTGACAAAGGAATTAGAGAAAGAGAAACTAGGGATCAAATCATTAAGACATGTTAAATTTCGCAACTAGGGCCAAATTCCACCATTAGACAGCTCATCTATTGGAGATGATTATTGCATTAAATTCCTCTTTTCAAGAGGACCAAAATCGACCTAAACCTAAAGATCATCAAAATTGGATGAGGAAAAATATGAATTTGAATTTAATCCCTCACATGTGCATATTGTTAAGGTCCGCCTGGGCTAAATTATTCAAGAAGTGTCCAACCATATTTGGATCATCATATATATCTCTTCTTTCCTCTTAAATAGCCGCATAAGGAGGTCTCCAGCGAAGGTCGTAAGGGCAAGGTTGGCATCATCTTAATCTCCTTAATGGGTTGAATTCCATAGGCAGGAGGAGGATGAGGTTGTCTCGTGAGAGTCTAGGCTTATTTGTGAATCGATTTGGGGCTTATTTATCCTCTATTACAGATCCGAATTTGGAGCAGAGGATTTCGCTTTGTATGGACCATATCCATAATGTTTGGGCATGATCCTCGTGGAAAATCTCTCCTAGAAGCCAGTCGCACTTGATTGGGCGACCTACTTCCAAGACGCGAGCCTTAATCCCCAGTTCAGAAGACCGAGAAGTTGTCTGTCATACTTGAACAGTGGTTTGTTTGTCTGTTAGACCTTCATTGGTAAGTCAATTTTATTATACTCTCTCTCTCTCTCTGTTGAACATTTGACATTTATGATAAGAAGAATTGATAAAGGGTTTTCCCATCTTGGGGTTTTTCCCTAGTTTGAGCCATATACTTGTGTTCTCTTCTCTTGGCTTGTCTTCTGCTTCTATCGTTTATGTTCTTTCTTCAGTTACGAGTTATGTGATAATGAGTTATGTGATTATTAATGGAAATAAAATGGAAAATTAAATGGGCTAATATAGATCTCTATGTAACTGTCCTACGCAAAGAACGTGTTAAAATTTAACAAGACAAACAACACCTCTAAAGAAAAATTCAAAAGATTGGAGAACCGTGTAGAAAATTTGCTTACAATACAAATTAAATTGATGAAGCCAATGGAAGAACTGGTGATGATTTTGAAAACATTGAAGACAATGTCCCTACGTCCCAGTGGAAGTAAGAAGAAGAAGAGACTCCACAAAGGAAAGAGGACACTGACAAAGAAAAGTTCAAGGGAATAGGACATTTAAGAAGGCTCTACCCTTCAAAAGTGGTTGAAAATTGAAATTGAAGTTTGATGCTTATGAAAAGAAACTGAGTAAATTGTTGAACTGGAGAAAATTCAAATGAAATGGCAATTTAAAAAAAAAAACAAGGCCAAAACATACAAGAATACACAACCAATTTTTAGAAACTTCCCATGGACATGAGGTATCCACATCAAGACACAGATCTGTTATCTGGATATATTTAAGGATTAGTCATAATTCTTGCCCAAAAGATTTTGATGACGCCTCCATGAAACAAGCTACATAGAGATTAAGTAAAAGTTTGTAGCAATAAGCAATTTCAAAACAATATTTTGCAAAGGCATACACCTCAAGCATGCAAATACCCAAAACTTCATTGCAAATATTGTAGAATTGATGGACATTTGGAGGCTCCAACAGCAAGCAATGTTCACTCATGATTAAAGTGAAATTGAATGCAATTAGAGGTGTAAAATTGGCATGTTTGGCCTTGAAATCAACCCCAAATATGCAAGCATGCAATTACCCAAAACTTCATTGCAAAAATTGTAGCATTGATGGACATTTGGAAGCTCCAACAGCAAGCAATGATCACTCATGATTAAAGTGATTGAACGCAATTTGAGGTGTAAAATTGGCATGTTTGGCCTTGAAATCAACCCCAAATATGCAAATATTAAAAACGAGCACGGATAAATAAAATTAGTCATGTATAAGAAAAAGACTTAATCACAAACAAACGAAAATCAGTGTTTGAAAAAGAAAGAAATCTGCTATATCAAAGAACAAGAGAAATCAGCCTTACAGGTGCAAAAAGAACAAGGAAAAGAAGAAAAATGATGAGAAAAAAGTCTTCCTCCTGAAGATTCAAATCAGAGGCTACCGACCCCTGTTGATCAGCATTTAGAAAAATCTAATTCGTGCAGCAACTTGCATGTGATAAATAAATTCAAGTTCATATTTGCTATTTCCAAGTATATCAAGGAAATCAAATGTGATGTGCCATTAGTCATAATTATGTTTAACGATGCTTCCACCAAAGCGAGCTATAGCGAAATGGGGGGAATAAGAAAAACGCTAAATCCGCTGCCATTGGATCAAGATAGGCAATTTCGATAACAAAATTACAATCAAGAAAAAACATGTGCACGCTTCTAAAGCATGTAGAGAATCAAAACGTCATTGTGAGCCTTGTACCATTGATGGATATAAAAAGAAGACGTGTTAGGAGCTAATGACCACTCACGCTGAAAATGAAGAAATTGAAAGCAATTTAGAGGTGTACACTTACATGTATTGACCTAAAAACGATCCCATATATGCAAAAAAATAAAAATAAAAAATTGCAAGCATGAAAAATCAGCTATGGCTAAAGAAAAATCAGTCATGTATGTGCAAGAATACCTATGAACAATTTAAAGAAGTAAAAAAAAAAAATAATCAGTGTTGAAAGAGAGATAAATCAGCTACTAATGACCAATCTGCCAATGAAGAACAAAAAACAAATTTGAAAGTCAAAAGTAAGGGAAATGAAAAAAAAATTGAAGAAAGACTCTTGGCTCAAATCATATCGAGACTCTTGTTGATCACAGTATCGAGAAAAAATTGATTCCCAAATCACCACAACTTGGCTGGGAGACTCATGCCCATCCTCAAGCACACACATTGGATTGATTTATCGAAGACACCAATATGCAAGTGACAAAGAAATGTGAGTTCAGATATTCTATTATTTCCAAGTATAATGATGAAACTGAATGTGATGTTGTGCCATTAGTCATAATTCTTGTCCAAAGGAATTCTGATGATGCTTCCATGAAAAAGTACATAGAGATGGCAAATAAACAAAACGTATGAAGCAGTTTTGAATACCAAATTACAATAAAACATTAAAAAATTTAAACAAAAATTAAGGAAAAAGGCAAAACATCATTGCAAGCACTGCATCATCAACCAACATAGAAAGGAGAAAACAAAAACAAAGACCACTCAAGTTGAAAAGTTGAAAGTGAAGAAATTGAATGCAATTTATGTTGAAGAATGTAACATCAACGAACATAGAAAGGAGAAAACAAAAACAAAGACCACTCGAGTTGAAAACTTGAAAGTGAAGAAATTGAATGCAATTTATGTTGAAGAATGTAACTAGTGTTGGTCTTCATAATTGTATTTGAGTCATAATAAGAAAGAAAAAGAAATTTTATTTATAAAAGAAAAATATTTATTAGCATGCGTTTCATGCTTTATTATTTTATTTTTAGGTCAAAGTCGCCATTGTAGGCTTGAAAGGTTTAGTCTTAGGTCTTAGTCCTTGTCATCACTTAATAGACCCTTCTTGGACTTTGTACATCAAGAAAGAAAATTATTTTTATGTAGAATAAGTTAAATAACCCTCCTCCACCAAGTCGGCCTCAAGTTCGACAAGTCAGCCCCAAAGGGAGCCGGAAACCACTATATATTGGCAGCTACTTGACTTCATTTGGACACCCAACCAAGCAAGTTTGATCTACGGTTGCAAGAGGAAGAAAGAAGAGTGAAATACCTAGAGAAGGAGAAAACCTTACTGAAGAAGGACACTTGTCAAGCAAAAGCAAGCCAAAATTTTGAAGTTGGAAGGGTCGAAAATTGGGTTGTTGCAGAATTTAAGTTGTTTGACTAGGGTTGATTATTGAAGTTTGTCTAATCATCTTGAGAGGCTAACTTGGTTTATAAAAGGAGGATCTTTGTCTAGGTCCAAGGTCTTCGATTGTCTCAATTTGATTTTAAATCTACTAGTGGAATCGTTTGACTGGTTTTTCCCCTTCATAAAGGTTTTCCTTTGCTGAGTGCCTATATATCGTGATATTAATCTTCATGCTTTTGATTTGATGATTGATTGATGAGAAGAACATAAAAAAAGCTAACAAAAATAGAAGAATATCATAAATAATTGTCAACATAAGAAAATCTTTGTCTTTTTTATTTTCTCACAATTTAGAGGTATAAAATTGGCATGCCCAACCCCAAAATCAAAGCTAAAAGAAAAGCGGACTTGAAAGAGAAAAGGAAATCATCTAGCAATGAGCAAGAGAAATCTGCCAATTAAGAACAAAAAACACCCTTAAAGATGGAAAAAGATAAGTAAGAAAAAAAAATGAAGAGGAATGAGAAAGACTTCCTACAGAAGATTCAAATAAGAAATAAGGTGTCGACTCTTTGTTGATAAATTTGATTTCCAAATCATTGGTGCAACAACTTGGATTGGAGACTTGTGCCCATTCTCAAGAATATCCATTGGATTGGAAGATCAAAGACATTAGTAATATGCAAGTGATGAAGAAATACAATTTCATATTTGCTACTATTTAAGTATATTGATGAAATCGAATGTCAAGTTGTGTCATTAGGTGTGTCAATCAAGCCAAAAGGTTGGTAAATGCGAGTAAAAAGTTATTTTAATGGTGTTGGCATCCAAACAAGGAGGAAGCATCATGGAGGTTCAAGCATCAAAGGAAAATTGTTGAAGAGACGTGCATAGATCAAGATGTTTCAAGGTATGTTATTGCAAGCACACTTTGCGATATAAGCAAACAAAGGACGTCCCTCTTGGGATTGCTTACACCATTATACTTGCCTTCTAGAAGACAAAAAGCATTAACATAGATTTCTTGGGACATTCGCCAAAGTGGGAATGACTATTTTATAGTGGCGGTGGATAGATTCAGCAAGGGTTTGGTCTTACTCTTTGTAAGAAGAGTAAGAAGAGCATCAAAGCCAGAGCGACCACTGAAAAATTAGTTGAGAAGGTATGGATTCAAAATCCAAATCCACTCATTCCATAATGGATACACAGAAGTTGTAAACATAATTTCTTGGGACATTCGCCAAAGTGGGATGACTATTTTATAGTGGCGGTAGATAGATTCAACAAGTGTTTGCTCTTACTCTTTGTAAGAAGAGTAAGAAGAGCATCAAAGCCTGAGCGACAACTGAAAAATTACTTGAGAAGGTACAGATCCAAAATTCAAATCCACTCATTCCATACCCAAGTAAATGGATACACAAACGTTGTAAACACAATACTTGTTCATCTATTGAAGGGATATAATAACAAGCACCCCAAAACATGGATGAAAGCTTATATTCAACACGAAAACAATAGGACAGTTCAATCATCTATTCACATGAAACCATTTGAAGTTTGTAGTGAGTTGCTTCCACAATCACCAATTGATATGGCAAGACAAGCAAACGAAAGTTTCCATTCCATATCATTAAAATATTTAACAAATTATCATAGATTTTGCATCTTTCTTTAATGATATATTACAAATATACTCTGTTACACGGGAACCGCTCCCTAGAGGTGGGAAACCTGTTCCAGTGGTTCTCATGCTCCTGGAAGCTTTGGAACCATATGAGAACATTCCCTTTTCTGTGGGAGCTACAATGGGAGCTTGGGAAAGTTCTGGGAGCTTTGAAGACTGTTTTTTTTGGAGTTCCCGCATTCCCTGGGGTTGGGGAATACAAAGCATGTAGACAAATATGTTGAACTGCCCAGAAAACATGAGGCTTTGTTGAAACCTTCGCAGGAAGAAAGGCCAAAGACATCCTTAACATCGATATCCTTAATTGAGAAACTGGAGCAATCTCTTGATGGGTTAAGGACGTGTGTGACACCTCAATGTAAGGGTAATATCTGGGATGTCATGTTGATGAGTATTTATTTTTTTGTTTATGTATATGTATCGCAGAAGATTGTGTGCATATTGTATGTGGCAGTCAATGTTTAACCATTAGAGTCGCTTTACTTTTTCTCATAAGAATAATTAGAGAAACATAGGTAAAACTGTTCCTTTGTATTTTTAAGGCAAATTGTTTCAAACACTAGTCATGTGTCAGAGAACTGATAATGAACTTGACATTTTAATATTTTATATATATAAAAGGGAGAGGCTCAAGAAGAGAGACACCTAGAGAATATATTTATATATAAGAGAGATTATATATTTAAATTGATTTTAATATTTGAATATTTTGATTTAACATTAATATTGATTATTATATAATTATATATTTTTATATTTTTCTATTATATAATATCACTGTTCCCGATTAGCCGTTTCCTGTAAATTTTGGGGAAACCTCTAGCCGTTCCCGGCACCCGTACCCAAGTTCCCAACGTTCCCACGTTCCAGAAACTCGTGCAACATAGCAAATATATGACCTCCCAATGAAACAAATATACTAGTCAACACTTTTAGTGATTTAAAATTGAAAAGAAATACATACAAACACAAAAGATATATGTTACAAATATATGAAATTATCTCTCACAAATCAAAATGATATATTGGCCAACGTTTTCCAGCGAAAAGAAATGTGAAAAATATATATTTAACATGGAAATAACAAAGATGAAATTCATAAATCGAAGAAATATAAGTAAATTTATTACTATGTTCATTGTTGATATTCTCGCATAATGAAGATAAAGATTATCATGAATTGGGTGATCACTGAGACCTTAATTACAAAGAGAAGAGTAAAAACTTGAAAAATTGTGATCCTTAGGGTGGTTCAGTAATTACGCAATTTTATCGCATTAGATTTTCTTGTTGTTTTGCTTAAATATAAACATTCAGAGGTAATACAGCCTCCACTAAATAAACATCGTCATTTTATCAATCTAGATAATGGAGATTCAAGGCTCCTCAAAAATTCGTTCCAAAA
>APFE030418926.1:0-28838 GCA_000404065.3 Pinus taeda
GTTAGCTTTACCAGGAAACTAAATATTTTCCTCAATGTTTCTGATTTTCCGAGATCACACTAAGGTGCAGGGAAAAGAGCATACACATGAGAAAAATTCTTCCTTTCTGTTTCTGATTTGCCCAGATCGCACAGAGTCGCAAGGCAAAGAGCATACACAGAAATGAAAGATATGGATCCGGTAAAAAAAAATAGCTAAATAAACCGAAACCGAAATAAACAGAGAGAAAATAACATTAAACTGCAAATAAACACTGTATACCTCCAGATCTAAAAAATGACGCAGCTAGGGCTACCGGAAACCTTTTCGCGTGAAACGAAAGGGGTTCCTCACTGGAACAGATGCTCCCAACACAACAGAGCAGTCCTCTCGGCCGAAAGCAGTCAGAAACAGCAGATCTAGGAGATGGCAGTCGCATGCAGTTCTATTGGCTTCAGATTTGGATCAACAACGGGCGCGGCCCTCAAATAGCTCTGATACCATGTAGGAATATACAGGGTAAGTTCCTCAGACAGAACACCAGAAGGACACCGCTCACAAACAGATCACAGATCAATACACCAGTATTTTGACGTGGTTAAAACCCTCAGAGAGGGCAACAGTCCACGGCCTGCGCCAACGTGGCTACTACAGGCAATTTATTAATAAAAGAATGAAAATTTACATAAGCTTCTCTCATGCACGGTTAACCTACAAATGACCCTCCATGCGCTTTAAATAGAATCCATGGACCAATCGGGTGTCAAGCCACGGATCAAGTGTCGGTAATACCGAGGAGAGAATGAACCGTCGGATCACTACATATCGTGACCGTCGGATTGTAAGTTACAAAATGTACAACGGTAAAGAAACACACTTTACCTAAATCTATACCTAACTCTATACTAGACCAAGTTGAACTTAACTATTTCCTATGTGTCGGAATATCCTAACATGGTTTAGTCAAGATTAATTCAATCAAACATAACTTGAAAACAATCATGACAAGTTATGAAGATGGAAAGCTATTACAGATGAAAGCGACAGTTATTCCAAGGCATTCTGATTTTGCAGGGGCAGTAAGTACAGGTATTTCACTTGTAAGACTATGGCATGTAAGATATGGACATTTAACTTTTGAGAGTCTTTCTCAATTGCAGAAACAAGAAATGGTTAAAGGACTTCCCACTTTCAAAAGGGAAAATTCAAAATGTGAAGCTTGCATTTATGGCAAACAAAGTCGAGAAAGTTTTCCAACAAGTTCATGGCGTGGAAATAGGCAGCTACAACTAGTTCACAGTGATGTTTTTGGACCAAAACAAACTTCATTTGGTGGTTGCAAATATTTCTTACTATTCATTGATGATTTCAGTACAATGAATTGGGTTTACTTTTTGAAGAACAAGTCAGAAGCATTTGAGAAGTTTAAAATTTTTCGCCAACTTGTTGAAAATGAAGTCAAAGAAAAGATAGGTACTTCTCAGGACGGATAATGGGGGAGAATTCACTTCAAATGAATTCAAAACTTATTGCAGTGAAAATGGCATAAGATGACATCTTACTAATGTTTACACTCCACAGCAAAATGGAGTAGTTGAAAGAATGAATGGCACCTTGTTAGGAATGGCGAGATCCATGTTAAATTTCAAGAGATTAAGTCCAACATATTGGGCAGAAGCAATACATACAGCTGTCTACTTAAGAAACAGATCTTCAACTGCTTCTTTAGACGGAATCACACCTTATGAAGCTTGGTTTGGTTTCAAACCTAGAGCTAAACATCTTAGAGTTTTTGGATCTGTATGTTATGCCTTAGTTCTAAAAGAAAAACGAACTAAGCTTGACTTAAGAAGTTTTTAATGCACAATGATTGGTTATTCTGATGAGAAGAAAGGGTATCATCTTTTGACCAATGGAAAATTCATTATGAGCAGGGTGTCATTTTTTATGAAACTGAGAGTAAAAGTGCTGAAGAAATCGAAAATATTCTTAACAAGTTAGAAACTAAGGGAAGTAAAAGAAATGGAAAAATGCAAAGTCAACCAACTTCACCAAATTGGTATGAACTTGATTTTCCTTCCTCTGAAGATGAGTCATCCAGTCCATCTACATCAACAACATCATCTGGGTCTTCTAACTGAACCTTCCACATACAAAGAAGCAATAAAACATAAAGAATGGCAACATGCTATGGTTGAAGAATATAAAGTAGAGATTGATAACAAAACTTGGAAACTTGTTGATTGTCCACAAAATGTTAAACCCATAGGATGCAAATGGGTTTACAGAATTAAGTATAATAAAAAAGGAGAACTTGAAAAGTATAAAGCACGACTTGTCGCAAAAGGTTTTGCGCAGCTGGAAGGCATTGATTATGAGGAAACTTTTGCTCCTACAACTAAATGGAACACCATTCGATTAACACTTGCATTGGTCGCTCAAAAAGGATGGAAAGTTCATCAAATGGATGTGAAAAGTGCTTTTCTCAACGGGGATTTACAGGAGGATGTGTATATGACCCAACCGCCAGGTTTTGAAATTGAAGGACAAGAACATAAAGTCTACAAATTGATCAAGGCTTTATATGGATTAAAACAAGCTCCCCGAGCTTGGTATGCAAAGATGGATGAATACCTTAACATAGTTGGTTTTCAATGAAGTGAATCTGATGATACTTTGTATGTGCGACAATAGGGAAAATATCTGGTAATTCTTGTTATGTATGTAGATGACTTGATCATTACTGGCAACCATGATGATCATATTGCTTAGGTGAAAAAGGAGTTACATGCAGGTTTTAAGATGACAGATTTGGGATTACTTCACTACTATCTTGGAGTTGAAGTCTTTCATCGTCCACATCATATTTTCATTTCTCATAGTAAGTATGCAGCAGAGGTTCTTCAGCAATTTGGCATGCAACATTGCAAGCCCGTTCTCACCCCCATGGAGAAAAACTTGAAACTTTCAAAATTTGAAGGGGGGGAAAAGGTGGACAGTACAACTTACAGACAGTTGATTGGAAGCTTGATTTATTTGACAAATACTCGTCCTAATCTATCTTATGTAGTCAATATTCTCTCACGTTTTATGCAGGAACCACGAGACAACCACTGGAATGTAGCCAAAAGAGTTCTTCGATATATCCAAGGAACAAAAGATTTTGGTCTTCTTTACACAAAGATTAAAAATTTTGTACTTGGTGGATATTCCGATGCCGACTTTGCTGGAAGTATTGATGATCAAGCATCAACTTCAGGTTATTTAATGAACATGGGGTCAGCAGCAGTATCTTGGAGTTGTAAGAAACAAGCTACAGTGGCCACTTCTTCAGCTGAAGCAGAGTACATTTCAGCTTGGGAAGCAGCATGTGAAATTGTTTGGTTGCGTCGAATTTTGCAGGACTTGGGCATTTCTCAAGCAGAAGCTACATCATTATTTATTGACAGCCAGCCAGCCATCAAACTTGCCAAGAACCCAGTTTTTCATTAAAAGACAAAGCATGTGGACACCAAGTATCATCATATCAGATCTCTCATTGCCAAAGATGTCCTTAAGCCAGTTTATTGTCCTTCCGAAGATCAGATCTCAGACATTTTCACGAAACCACTTGGCAGAATAAAATTTACTAAGTTCAAGGATGAACTTGGTATCTGTTGTAATGTATCTTTCGATCATAGGGGGGAATGTTAGATGATCCAAAAATATAATTTATCATAGGTTATAAAATTAAAATAAAATAATTATTAATTTAAGATATTAAATATATAATTATTATTCTAGAATGTTTAATTATTTAAAATTAGTATTTTGTTGTAACTAGATATGACTCTCCAAATGTGTCATATCTTAGGCTCTATTTTAGGAGATTTGTTAGCTAGTTGGTTTGAATAGCATTTATTGTAAATGGGCACTTGTTATTTAATAAGTGATCCATAATTAGAGGTAGTTAGGATATGGAGCTTATAAATAGCTCATTGCAAGAGTGTTTGGGTGTTTGGGTGTAAACTCTTGCAAAATCAAATTATGTAATTATTTTTTCTGGTTAATAAAATTACGTGTCTAAGGACACTTCTGCCACTAGAATTTGCACACTTTCATGATCTGTTTTTATTTGGGGTTCACATTTTTCATTTTTTTGATCTTTCTTTTTCTTTTTGCCCTTTGATTATTCTTTTAGGACATACCCTCTTTACATTTTTTAATTTTTAATATGGAAAACATTTTGTAGAAAGAAAAAGTATGTACAATATTACAAGACTAACCATAGCCAATTCAAAATTATGAATCCTATTATTATAAGAAGAGCTTCGACGTAAATCACATGAAAAAGATATTTGTCATGTGATTTACGTCGAAGCTCTTCTTATAACTATGATGAATCATAGAAGCCTCAATTCTACAATCCTATTATTATAGGACCCTAACACTATCTATGTGGTGAGTTCCTTACAAATTGCCACGAGGCACATGAGCAGTGCAAAACATTTAATTACACATGGCCCCTATTGTCGATAGTACTGGTGGCATGGGAGTTGCCCCAAGATAACCAGTTCCCATCGATCACGCAGGACCTTCCAGAGGCGGTGAAGTATGCTTCATTGTGGGTGACTAGGGACGCGCAGAGGATAAGGGAGAGAAATATATTTTGGTTGCTTATGGAGATGAACATCCAGATGGGGATCAATCGTAAGCCGCAATTATCGCCCACAATCTACAACAATTTGCAGATCTTTGTGAAGTTCAAAGCCAAGTTCCACCATGTCTTCATCAAGGCACGAAAGGACCCTATGAAGACATGGCATGAGTTACCATACTTGGTAACTGATGATGTAATTTTCACAGTCCTTGAGTCTTGGTTGCCGGAGTGGTGCGCTCCGGCTGAATCCGCAGTGGAAACATAGAAGTCTGTCGTGCAGCAGAAGAAGGAAGAGACAAAACTGCAGATGACATAGCTAGTGGAAAAGCGCAAAAAAGAAGAAGCAGCGACTAAGGCCCAGGTGGCGCGCGACGCTGCGAATTTATCCAGACAGCAATAGAAAACAACAGAAGAAGAGTGCAAAGGACAGAAGTCACCTTCGTCTGAACCAGAGACCGATATAGAACAAGGTGGCGCGGACCTGCAGACAACGTCCACCCAGCTCAAACGTCTGTGACCACAAGAGCAGGTAAGGCTGCGAAAGAAAACAAAGGCCTTGAAGGCGTCGTTCGACCCAATCACCCTCACTGAGGGGGATTTACATGATATCGGCGAAACCGTGAGGGATGTCACCGCAGAGGCCCTCCAGCCATTTAAGGAACAACAACAGTTGGTATTGGGGGCTCTCCAGACAAAAATAGAGGAGTTGCAGGTGCGCACTCCACACGCTGGCACAGTGTCCACCAGCTTTGCAGTCGGCACTTCAGCTGCCGAGAAAATGTTGCGCGCCAAGATGACCAACACAATAGTGCTACCAGATGGCACACTCATCGCAGAGAATGGGGTCGACAGGCCTATGGTCAGCAATTTGAAAGGGGACAGGTTAAACATGGTTGTGCTCCCTTGGGAGACGCTCTATCTTTTGCAAGATGGAATCACCGCAGAACTTTAGGCTAGGGAGAATCATGCTCTACAGGTAATGAGTGAGCAGTGCATCAACATTGAGCAGTTGAGCCTGCAATGCAATGAGGTAGTGGAGTAGAATAGGCAGATAATGCAGGTTGTGGAGGAAGCCTACCAAATGGTCCCAGAGTTTTCCATTCAAGCAGAGGAACCAATGGAAGTGTGCATCCGTAAGTTAGCCTTAGGGGTGCACGACGCAAGAGAAGAGATGGCCAGGGTTCAGTTGGAGCTAAACCTGTAGATCACATAACTGCAGTTGAAGGCTCACCCTTCAACCCCATCATTGGTCAAAGAACAACAAACCACCATGGTCACAACAGTGATGGCGGCGATTGACAGTGCAGTGAAAGACTGCATGAAGCTGTTCGAACAGGCATTTGAGGTCCTCACCACCCTGTAGGAGGAGTCGAACATAGAGCGCCTAGAGACAGAGGCACGAAAGCTGCAACAGAGATATGATGAGGTAAAAGGGACTGCGCATATAGTTTCCCTTACACAAAGGCTTGCAAGGATGCTGCAGGGAAAGGCGCTCAAGGAGCAGGTGGATGTCGCTCGGCATAAAGAGGCAGTTTTGAAAGTGCACCTATAGCCATGGATCGATGAGGCTTATACAATTACAACCTCCATTGAAGCAAAGCTCACGCAACTGCAAGAAACTTAGGAGAGTATTCAAGGAAGCATTTCAACGGCAGCGATCACCGAACGACGCATAGAGGAAGTCCAGCAGGCAGCCGCTCAGTGCGCTCCCGAACTTGTAGTGATCCACTCAGAGTTGGGAGGTCTTCGTGCTAAGCTCTCCACACCTGCAGAGTGACTTGAGGGCGAGTCATGATGTTTGTGTTGGGGGCATGTTGGGCGCGGGATCCCCCAAGCGAAGTTTTGGGGCTAAGAGCCCAGATTTTGGTCCAACTTTGTAATTACAATGTAAAGACTCCTCATTTTGTGGGCGCGGAGCATGTAGTTGTTAAAGAGTCATAAGGTTGTACACCCTTATTTTGATAATGTAATGTCGGTTGTAGAAGAGCGAAGCTCTAAATAAATAGAGCGAAGCTCTAAGTAGTCAAAGACATCTAATCTAAGACAAGATAATGCAGATGTATGAGAGATAGTTCTGAAGTGTAAGTCTAAGTTTGCGTCATAGCATAGGTAGAGGCTCTGCAGCTAAGTGCGCAGAGGCCTAGTGGTCCGCAGCTGAGTGCGCGGACCCATGCAGCTAAGTGCGTAGGGTGAGTCGAGTTTGTAATTATCTGGAAGTATTAATAAAGAGAAGTTTCTATAAATTATTCGTCTTTATTTCCTATTTTATGCATATGTTATATTGGGTATGAATTTCACTTCTAATGCTTATATGATACACAAATGTGTATAACTGTATTGGGTAAGTGAACGCAAGTTAGAATATTGTTTATGTGAAGATAATTAAGATATGTTAATAAGATAAGAAGATACTTGGTGTAGTTTGGGAAACATCACAGTTCGCTGCACTAGCGACGCAAAAGCATCTCAACCCCTGGTTAGGGTTGCGCAAAAGACATTGGTAATAGATCGCGAAGGTACTGAAGGTTAGAACAGGGTGCAAAGCGACCTACATGAAGGTAGGTCTAATTGGAATAAAGCGACATCACTTCCATCTCAAGGGTGTGGAAACTTGGTTCCAACATCCCCCCATACTGCTTCGGGTGAGACTTCAGTCCGCGCTCCATGGGTTGATGCCAAAGGACCAATAGTGTAGGGATTTGTTTCGCTAACTAACTCTGAACCTGGGCCAGGCCCCCATAAGCCAGTAGTCATGTTTGCAAGTCATAGTGTAAGACAATGCATACTTATGCACATATTTTAATGGTCTTCTCTGCGTATGCACAAAAATGAACTAGGGAGCCATGCAGGTAGCCTAAATAGGGTTTTTGTACCATAGGATCCAGGAATTCCACTTTCTTTGGGATGATTTAGATTCTAACTTTGCAAGGGAATGCTCTTGGGAAAAAATTGTGGATAGTAAAAGATCCAAACCGATGGTCATTTTCTTAATGCGACAAAATGACGTGTAACAGATTGCCCCTAAAGTGAAAAGTCAGAAGAGATATAAGATGACTGAAGTGCTTTATCATGCCAAGGTTTGGGTCAGAGACTGCAGTCAGAGACCTGAAACAATCAATCAAATGTTAAAATGCAATATATAATATCATCGTTGAGGTAGGCATTCCCATACTCAGAATATAAATGTCTCAAAGAATAGTACGGAAGTACATCTAAAGATCCATGTCAAAAGACGACATAGTATGGAAACAACCATCAATGGATCTATGTTTACAATCATGAATATTTAATAACTCCATGCAGCCTGGATGGATGAAACTAGATCCAGGGTCTTGATCTCCATCTTTAAATCCGTAGTACGAATATATCCATGCGAGTGAATGTCTCTAAGTTGAACATGGTAGAAACCACTTGATTACTGATCAATGATGTCAACCGTTAACAAGCGTGACAGAAACCACCAATAATGAAAATGGCTCTCAAGGTACATCCAGTACAATATATGAAGTGTGAATCAATCTGTTGATGTTGAACACTCATATAGTCATTCAATCAAAGGTCAATGATGAGAACCTATCGTCGAAGGCAAGAAAACTTCCATTAAGGCATGCATGCCTCAAGGTATTGAATGTTTCTAGATTAACTTCCTAGATAGTGAGATGAATTCGATAGGAACCGACATGTCGCAGGAGGGCCTATGACACGAAGCTCATGTCAAGTTTTGAAGAACAACAATTTAGAGTAATCCAAGACTGACTCAAGGATGGTCGATCCAATTGAAGGCTAAGAGTGGAAAATTAATTTGACTAAGGTTGGACTTATCTTGAACATATCAAAGACATGACATGATGACTTGGAAGGATTTACTCAAAAATAAAACCCAAACCGACTTAATACTTTCAAAGAGTTATGTCAACTGAGAGGCAAACTGATTTCCCAACCCGGACACAAACACGATGGAGTGTCATGTTCAAGAGTGATATACTACCTTTTATAAAAGAAACAAACAAAAGTTTCTTTCTCACTTTTCCCCCACGATTACTGGCAAGTACCTCTTTATTTTTTACAAGCTTGAGGAGGATAACATATGCTTTTGTTGTAATCTCATCCTTCAAATTAGTCCTTCGAACTATTTTTAATGAACCCTAGGAAGGAGTGGTTTGGTCTTGTCATGCTTAACGAGTCCTATAGTGTTTAGATTTTACGAGTCCAGTAAAGGGTTAACTTGGCATTGTTTTCATATTGAAAGAGTTTCAAAATACATGAAAATAAAACTCGTTCAACTCTTTCAATGTAAATTTTAACGAGCCCGGAGAAAGTAAAGCTCAGTGTTTTTCAATTTTAGGGAGTCAGGAGGAAAACATAAGTAAACTCCACAATGTCCTTTTTCGTAAATTTAGTCTGGTTTAGTTTTTAAAAGGGGTAAAATTATACTAAATAGACGGTTGTTCATTTACTTTTACGAGTTCGAGCAATCAAGTACTCGGTGAGCTTATCGTGTTTAAGGAGTCTAAAAAGGGCATAAAGAGAACTCCAAGGTTTTACTTTTTCATAAGTTTTAATGAGTTGGAAAAAGTGATAAAATGTACTCAAAACCAAAATGATTCGCTTTCCATTAATGACCTGTGACCTGCACACTTAAACTTGAAACAATTATCTTTTCTCAAAAATAAAGTGAAAAAACATTATAAAATTGGATTTTAAAAGTTCATAGGCAAAAATTAATATTTAAATGGGCCTAAAAAACTTATAAAAAACCCAAAAGGTAAAATAGTTTTTAACATTTGTGTTTTTAACCTTTTGAGAGTGATTGAGGTCATTTTCACCAGAAACTTCAGAAGTTGAATATGGGTGAAATCGCAAGCCATATTTTCCAAGTGGATTATCTCTCCAAGTTCTTCATTTTCATGCTTTTATTACCATATAATTTGGTTTTTTGGGGAGGGTTTTCAAAATAATTTTCACCCTCAATGTGCACAAGTCACCCTTATCAGGCCTGCACACATCGACTAGATTTTTTAACGCTATGTGCACAGTTTAAAAGGAAGAAACCACGCACATGTGCATTGTTCATTACAGTTGGTTATGCACAACGCCAAGGACATAAAAAATGAAATAGAAAACACCCAAATTCTTCGCTGATTTTATCCATGATTACTTCTAATGATATTTTGTGTTTATTTGCAGGGTTTTGAACTGAAAATATAGAATGGAGGGAATGTGACCATGAAGAGCAAGTCGTAACTGCTCTAAATCATCTAGAAACTATATAGGCCTTGACAAATTGTGCCTTGTACAAGTTTTTCACCATTCTGGGCATGAAGGCGCAATTAGAATTACTAGAATGGATGGTGGGCAAGTGGAATGTTCAGGAAGAATGTTTCATAGTCGGAGACCATAGACTTGTCATTCATGTTGATGAAATTTACTTCCTGAGTGAAATTCCATGCCATGGGTTGGAACTCAATATTTATGGGCATAAGCGAGGTGGCAAAAAAAATTCCACCTATTTGCTACAACATTGCACTCGAGGGTTTCTCTCAAAGATGGGAGAATTGACATTAAGACCATAGCACAAAGTCCTTTGAAAGCTATCGTGTTCATTGTTGCACGATTGTATGGTAGTGCAACTTTGAATTTTATCATGAAGCCTTAGATGAAAATTGTTGTAGAGTGTTTGTAACCTACCATATTCAACTGGAGTGAGACTCTAGTTTCCAATTTGAAGGGGAAACTAACTAGGGTCAGAACAAGCAAACTCAAAAACTTTGGGTATGGTGCCTTCATTATTTCATTTTCTTTGGAGTAGATTCCTCTTCTGGATCCATAGGTAGCTATAGAGATAGGAGGACCTCACAACCCTCACATGCTAAAATGGGTTACACTTATGACACACCATGGAGGTGGCGAAGGACCAACTATCAGATATACTCCCAACTTCTTTGAGTGGCTGGAAAATCAAATCATCATCATTGAATATTTTCTGTATGTAGGCATGGACTACACATGATATCCGTGCATGCCACTGCTTCTTAGGATGCAGTGGGGTGATATAGGTAAAACTTCACATTTTGGTTAATTTTTGAAAATTTTCAAATTTTTATTATTTTTTGGCATCCAAAACTAATTATCGAAAATTATCATGCAGATGTGGCCCTAGTGAGGCTAGCTAGATTACGTAGATATGATAGGCGTGGTGAGCATGTAGTAGCTCTCATACCGTCGAGCTTAGATGCAGCATAGACACTGACAGAGATAAAGCACAACCTTGAGAGGTTGACTTTGAACATCCCAGATGTCGCGATAGACGATTTTCCTTTCTACTACCAGAGGCATACTACAAGGGTTCTTGGACCTATTAGTTGTTTGCTACGATGAGTAGTAGGTGATATTGTATGCTACCATGATCATCATCATGTGTAGTCACAAGTCGGAGGACTAGCTTTTTTATTTTTAATGATATATCGACATGTCCGGAAAATAAAGGCCACGGGCCCTCATGTTTTTGGAAGACATTTTTGTAAGAGCCACACTTTCTAGAGACACTTATCTAATGAAATCTACTACTTCTATTTCAGTCTATCTTGTACAATATATGGATGAATATTGCATTCTTTACAGATGTTTTACGAATTCCAATTTAACACATAATTAGCCAATGCATCAGTTAATGTGTTTAAATTTCTCAGAATATATTGATACTCAATATAATCAAACTCTCTTTCCAAGAGTCAAACCCACAAAAACATTCTTAACATAGAAGCACTTCTAACTAAATAAACACCATTCAAATGTAATACTGTGAGTTGCAAATCTAACCTAATGATTAATCGATGATTTCCAAATGAAATGCCATAAGATAATAGCTCAATCACTGCGTTGTATTCTGCAATATTATTCATTTTTTACCAAGGCATATCCCATGAATAGAAACTAACTCATTTGTGGGTGAATAAATGACCCAAGATGCATAAGATAAATTCTGAGTATTACGACTAGCACCATCAAGAAAGCAAATGTAAGCTTGAGGGAGCATCAACATCTACAAATCAAGTGTAACACAAGATAAGCAAGAGAGGTAGTGGAAAATCGTAAAAAAAATGCTAAAAACTACCACACGTAAACTGTGGTACAATAATATACAAATTTTTCACCAAACAATCTAAGCATAATATCTCTTTAGGTGAAGACCATTTATGGGCATTCCCAAAGGAATTTCGTCATAATCAACTAGTTCATAGGCCCTTTTTGCCAAGGCACTCTTTATAACATAAGGGCCATGCCACATGGGGCTCAAACTTACCAATGCCTAACTTATCGTGCTCTTGATCATATACCAAAACTAAATCACCTTCTGCATACGCACAAGGTTTAACATTTTGAACATATTGTGCTTTAACTCATTCCTTTTGGGCCTCACTAGCTAATGTAGAATCACGGTGAGTCTCATTAAGACGATCTAAGTATAGGAAACATTCTTCTTCAGCAGAAGTGGACAGTAATAATTCAATTTCTTGTTTCAAAGACGGTATCTCACATTCAATTGGTAGAATTGCTTCCATGCCATAAACAAGTCGGAAATGAGTAAAACCTGTTGAATTTTTTTCTATGGTACGGTATGCCCACAAGGTTGGATAAGTGTTAGATTCCAATCTCGTTTATGAGTCCTGATAATATGTTTAATAATGGTGGTTAATACCTTGTTAACGAATTCTACTTGGCCATTTTCCTATGGGTAATATGGAGTAGAACTATCATGACGCAGGCCTAGCTTCATGGTAAGATCAATCATCATAAAGTTTCAAAATTGATGGTGTTTCACCATCATCCTTATATGTGGGCATCGCCTTGGCCCATTTTGTAAAATAATCTATCGCAAGGATAATGTACCCATGCCCCCTAGATGAGTGAGGGTTACATGTAAGGAAATCGATGCCCCATTTAGCGAAAGGACCGACAACAACGATTGGGTGAAGAGGAGTTGAGTGTGCACATAATTTTTGATCATATATTTGACAATTATGGCATTTTTAGACTACATTGATACAATCTTTAAACATAGAAGGCCAAAAATAGTTTGTGTACAGGATCTTTTGAGAAGTGGCAAACCTTGACATATGACCGCCACAAGTTCTAGAATGGAAGTCATTTAATAAATTTTTGGCTTCCTCATGAGTTAAAAATCGTCTGAATATGGAATCAATACCATGACGATAAAGTGTATCATTGTTGTGAAGATAAATCCCTTCCATGGATAGAAGCAATATCTCTAGTCTAATGAGTGGATCTATCAACAAGCCAAACAAACTAGTGCAAGCGCTCCTAGTTTATATTTGAATAATGCGAAGTGAGAGAGAAACCTACCTCACTCTTAAGCTAAGCACTCAACCTTTGATCATGATCTTGATCCCTTAGCTTCCAGGCTCGCTCCATGCTATTCTTTACATCTGAATACCTGCAAGAGAGATCAAAAAACAATAAGAAATACAAGAGCATATATAGTATAATTCAAATACAAACTACATGACAAATCAAGGAGCATCATTCTAAATGAATCAATATTTAAACATTTGTGGAAATTAAACACCAAATGTATATATTAATGAATAAAAAAGGGAAGCATACAACCACTTTCTCCATTACGATATCATGTCACCATACTACAACGGTATTGTTGTTGGGTGTGGAGCCTGATTATCTTCTTTATTTAGAGGTATCACTGCATTGGACCCCAGTTTGTAATGTGGCGGCAACACTACTCATAAATGTGCACCGCTAGGGGGGTCCAGGGGGGGGTTGACGACCCTGTAAAATGTTGTAATTTTGTAGTCAATCTGGGCCGCTCATTAGGCGGAGATTTGATGGTAGAAGTTATGTTTAATTTAGGGTTTTCTTCCCTAGAAGGCAACCCCTCACTATATATGAGGGAATTGTATTGCGTCTATGTAGATCTATATTCTGAGTGAGAAAGAGAGAAGAGATTGTGTGAGAGCGAAGAGGGAATTACAACAGATCTGTTATAGGTTGTATCTCTTCAGTTTGTTGGATAATATAACAGGAAGGACTGGTTGTTTCTTCGTGGACATAGCCCAAATTGGGTGAACCACGTATATCTGTGTCTCTCTTGTTTTATGTGTTTTTTGTGTTTATATTTCTGCAATATACTTTATGTGTTCCATTGCTCTATAATATATAATTTTCTAATAATTGTGGACACATGGTAATGCATTTCCTTTCATCCATAATCTGTGTACTATTGAAAATAAAATTTGATCTCATACTTCCGACAATCCCCTACTTCCATGCACTACTAATCTTTGTGACCTATAGATACTAATGTCTAATGATTTGGTGTAACTGTAACCATACAATTTCCTAACTTCATGTAAAAGTTATATTTCTTCCTTACTACCTTGCAATTTGAACTATCTGATGTTATTCTTAACAATCTATCAGACATTAATGAGACACTTCTTTTGAAGCTGCATCTAGTTGCTTCCTTTTTTGACTTCCACCTTCTTTACATGCCGGTTGACATGCACTAACACCCAACATTGATTAGTATAAATGCTTAGCCATTTTTCAAAACATAACAAAGCCATGATGTCCCTATAAAATTATGCATATAATTAAGTTAAGCGTGGTATCAGACATTAATGAGACACTTCTTTTGAAGCTGCATCTAGTTGCTTCCTTTTTTGACTTCCACCTTCTTTGCATGCCGGTTGACATGCACTAACACCCAACATTGATTAGTATAAATGCTTAGCCATTTTTCAAAACATAACAAAGCCATGATGTCCCTATAAAATTATGCATATAATTAAGTTAAGCGTGGTACATGCTTAAAAGATGACATTTAGAAAGGGTGTATTCCAAGAAATAAAAATAAAAATAAATGAGTAAAAGGAGAAAACGATGGAAAAATATTGAAAATAGAAGAGAATATGCAATAAATCATAGTTGATGAAAAATCAACAAAAGAAATAGAAAAATGTAAAAGCAATAAAAACATTAAAAAAGATAAAGTTGTTTTTATTATTATTTATTTATTTTTAATAAGTTTTGTGTTTTCTTTACAAGGTAAGAAAACATTTTTAAAGCTATATATAGGAAAAGTAGAGCTGAACATGAATGGTGGACTTGAATAGGAAAAACCATTCTTTCTCCCAAAGAATAATAAGAAAACAAGATAACCTTCAACAAGTTTGCTTGATTTTTTTTTATTTTTTTATTTATTTTTTAATAAAATGTGATGTATTTTAAATGTAAAAGATAATTGAAAGAAAGAAAACAATAATAAAGAATGTTGGATCCACAATTATATTGGGGGCAGAGGGGGAGTAGTATAATACAATTACCATAAAACATTAATGTTATAAGAAAATCATGAAACACATGATATATATGAAAAATATTTTGAGAGAAAGTTTCAACACTGATTTAAATGTAGTTCTTTGTAGGCACCAACCTACAAGAGATATTGATCCCTTCAATTTTCAAACTTTTAGACACCAAACTACAAGAGACACCAATCCCATCCAATTTGTAAGCACCAACTTGCAGGAGACACCAATCCCCTTCTTTGCTTTGTAGGTATCAACCTACAACATACACCAATCCTCTTTGTTGTTTATCTGTAAGCTTATCCTTCAAAGATCCACTCTGCTTCTTGAATTTTGCTCTATTGTCTTATACTTCAAAGGTCCACTTTGTTGTTCTAAACTCTACTCTACAGTGATTCACTCTGGCTATTTATCTGATTCTTTACCTCTGTTCAGTTACTCCTTACTATGTAATTATTATTTTGGCACTTTGTTCAAATCTATTTGTTAGAATAGGCGCTTCCTTCAACTCAAATTGTCAGAAAATGACACTTCTTTCAAACTATCATAACAAGCACTCCATTCAATCTAACCACAAAAAAACAGTACTTATAATACTAAGCATTTTTACCACCTTATACTCCACATTCATTCATAGAACTCTTGTAGTCTATTCTCCAAGCTTATAATCCACATAGAACTTGGAGTTGTGCATGAGCACTTAAAAATCCAATGCAACACCTTTATGATATTTAGCAACTCCCTTCAATCCAAATTTATCAAGGTTTGGTGCTTATAACAACACCACATACAACCAGGTGCCTATTGTTCTTGAGAATCTTAGAGCTCCCTTTAGCCCAACTTTCACAATAGTGCTTATAGCCCTTAGCACTACAACATATCCTCACATAACACATCCAAGCATTATTATGTTAATATATAAATGAAAATCCAAAATTCTCTTAACACTGAAATCACTTACAAAACTAAAATCTTTGGCCCCTCTCTACTTGTTATGTCACAATGGTTGTGAGAATTGGTCCACGATATCATAAAGCACCCAATATGCTATGATATATATGCCAATAAGGCAACCCAATGGTAGTGGCGCTCCTCCTAACATCGTGCTTGATTAGTTAAGGGGTTTATATGATTTCCTTTTAGCCTTCCCTTCCCTCATTTGTATGGCTTCTTTATTGGATGTGCATGTGTTCACAATAAAGTTGAACACTCCATGAATGTCATCTTGAAAATGATGTTACGACTATCAAATCTCATATCTCATTCTACTTGCTAGTTGTGAGGACTAGTTTACAACAATGTAAAAGCTTCAACATGCGATGATATTTATGCCAACACGAGTGAACATAGTGGTAGTTTCCTTGCTAGTCATATAATGATTTATTATTAATGGTTTTGGGGCTAATATGCATGCTTTCTGGACTTCCCCCTCCCTCCTTTGTGTAACATGTCTCTTGGATGTGTACATGCATGTGAACAATAAAGTTGAATATGTCATGACTATCTTCTTACAAATGTTTCAGCGACCACAAAATCTTCTACCCCTCCCTACTTGCTATATTAGATTGGTTAAAAAAATTAGTTTAAGACAACATTAAGACCTTAATATACCATGATCATTATTCCAAAAAAAGCATCCCACTAAAGTAATGATTGATTGACTACAAAATTGATATAATTACTTACTCAACATTTCTCTCTCTCATTTGTTTAACCTATATATTAAGTTTGTGTGTGAGTAAATAATAAAATTGACTACAACATAAATGGCATCATGGAAATGTTTTTACAACTACAAAATATCAAAGCACTAAATATAAAGATTAACATGCAACATCATCAAAATATGTAAGCATTAACTATAAAGATTAACCTGCACCATCATAAAAAGGTAAATACCATTATCCTTTATCTTAAATTAGATGACTAAAATGGTAATTATGCTCTTATTAACCTCATAATTAACTACTTATAAAATTAGTAATGCTATTTTACTTTGTTTTTTCTTCTTTCTTATATATAAAAAACATCTCGTAAATGGTTTTACAAATATAAAATCTTCTACTTTCCTATTATCTCACAATGTTCACAAGAAGTAGTCACTTAAATATATATTAAACATATAAATATACTAATATTTAAATAGAAGTTATAATAATGAAAGAAGGATCTTTTCTAAATTATTTGCCATTTTTAATTGAATAAAGATATTAAAAAAATATAATAAATCATTATTGCTAACCAGCATTATTATCCATAACGATGCAAACACGAATGAGCATGTTTCCTATGTTTGATTATTATGTCATACTTTATTATTATAATTGAAGATGGTTAGATTGGACCACACCCTTTACCAATCCACAACTATTTTAATTTTAAGCGTAACCTTTATTTTTTCTTCTTTATTTCGGAATGCGTGTACAACTCTTTTGGTACAATCATGAATTTAATCCTTAACTTTTTAATTCGACTTATCACAAAGTTGTAATCATGACACGTCGCATTCTTATTGGAATGCTTTGTTCGAGTTGTTTCCGTAATGGTTTGGAACATTGTAATTGTGACACGTCGCATTGGTTCCGTAACATTTTTGAGTCTCTACATGATATTAAAGATGTTTCTTTCCAAGTGAAGTCATATATCCAAAAATATCCTCATACAATGAATTTAGGTTGTGGACATGGATAGTGAAATTAATGAACATGGAAGGATAAATCTCGTCCATGGCAAGTGCATTGTCATGTTTTTTTTTTGGGGTAGATATCACATTGGGATAAATGTGGGATGTTTTGCTGATAGGTTGTTCATGATGGGATGCTTGTGTTATGCTAACTTTGTATTCAATTCTTTTATATTCTTTCTTAGATTTCATCTTTGGACTTAACTTTCCATTTCATTTGCAAATCACGGTAGTAGTTTTAATGAAGATCTTATTAGTAATTTTGATGAAGGTCTAGTAGATGAAACCTTTATCACATCACTGCACTCAACAACATCACTGGTCACCATAACACTCTAAGCCCTTTTGCGCGGTGTGTGTAAACATTCAAAATTCCATTTGCATTATTCACTTCAACCATTTGGTTGTACTCTACTATTGGCATTGCATATGCTCTGTGTTCCATCCTTGGTGGCACCAATCACTTCGAACATTAGACTCTAGTATCTCATTGGTCTAGCTTTGGTATTGAAATTCCATCTACTCTACTTGCTCTACATTCAATCCTTAGTCTCGGCTCTAGTATTGGCATTCTATCTACTCTTCTCTATTTGCATTCAATCATTTGTCTTAACTTTACTATACATTCCATTTGATCTGTTAGCCATTTCACCCTTGGTCTCAGCTTCTCATTCCATTTGCAAATCTTGCCAATAATTTCATTGAAGATCTTACTAGTAGTGTCATTCCACTAGTAGTTTTGCTGATAGCTTTGCTTTTCATGACATTTATGGTGTTTTACTTGGCAGAGGTGGAAAAGGAAGTGATGCACTCTACATTTCCTTCAGTGTTCAATTCCAATAATTGGCTTACAAGTAAATAATAGAATCAACTAAGCCTACCAAATTCTTTCTGTTTTGTGTATAATCATCGATTCTCATTCTTTTGCTATTCTAGATTCATCCACTGGTGCTAAATATAAGTCACCCAACCTATAATATCGTGCTAATTGTAAACTAGAATATGAGTTGTCTGACTTCAAACATATAACCCCATTCAAAGAGTAAACTCTAAATTGCTTGTCTAGTTAGGTAATTCATGTGACAATAGTGATGTCAACATTATAGCGAGAGATATCCCTACTACCTATAATCCCATGCAATATACAAATCTTGAAATGCTTTTATAGTAATAGCCTTATCAACAATTACATCAACATTACAATGATAAATATGCTTACCTAGATTGTTTGTTTTTATAGTAATTAATGCCATTGCAATCATGATGGTGTGATAATGAAAATTTTTCTCGTTACATATGTTCTTTAATGTCATTGTGGCCATTTCAACGTTATAACAATATATATACCTATTAGGTATGTTTTTTAAATAGAAAACTTGCAAATATTTCTATCTTTTTGTAATGTATGTCATCATGGCCATGTTGAATTGGTAAATTTTCAAATGCTTACCACCCAAGTTTCGATTTATATTTTATTTTTTATTTTAGTCTAAATATTTATTTATTTTATCTAAATAGTTTTAGCGATGCCTTCATTATTTTATGTTAACTAAAAAACCATAATCTAGTGTAAATGTTGTTTGTTTAATGAAAACCCAAAATTTTATTTGTTTTATTTAATGGTCCAACAATCATGTTGCCATTAAATCAACAAATAATCCTGCTAGGTTATTGTAACCCATGTAATGCACATATGTTTCTATGATTTTTTTTTGGTAGAAACACACAATGTATACTCTATTATTGTGTTGTCTATTTCTTTTCATTTGTCATGGTAGTGATGATAGTGTTATAGCTTCACCTATGGAAAGAACATCTCAAATCACGGTAGAGCAACTATAAAGTTTAATATGTAATGAATAATAGCTATTTTAGGTTGCAGAGGACATTGTTAAAATCCCCCCATGCTTGACTCCTTTATCCATATAATGGTATATACCACACTCACAATAGGTCAAACTTTGGAGACCACTACCTAAGAGCTCATGTCATCACATAACCCCTGTTGGGCCGTTAATATGCCATTATTATTATCACTTTTGAACACTTATCCCGCCCATTTCCACTATTCTTCATCATATCATTTGTAATAATTTATCATTTAAATCCATTTTATAAATTATTGATGCTCTTATGAATGAATATTATTTATTCTCCTTTATTTCTAATAAATTGATGATTATGAATTATTTTATCAATGATAGTTCTAATAAGTTGGTTATAACATTATACACCATTTTTAGCCTCCAAGGTAACTTCGAGATTAAAGATTTGATTTTTAAAAGTGCCAACTCAGAAATTCGCTGGAATAAGGAGTGACAGTTTTGCGGTTGAGATTTTGAGCAAATGAAGACGAATCTGAGAAATCCGGAACATGGGTTTTGTCCAGAACGGGCCCAATTAACTTCAACTTAGAATGGTTTGCCCAAATTCGGCTTGTACAGAGAGAAACGCAGGGTTCTTTGAGCATGATTTTCTCAGATTTTCTATTGCGGCCGTCCTCAAAATCTCAGCTGCAAAGCCAAATTCGTCTTGCTCTTGTTGAGAGATGAAAGGAAATATATTTTCTTGTTGATCAACTGGTTAGAATCAATCCAATTTTGTAAAAGAAATCGTGTTGTACTTATCTTCATTGTAACTTCTCTCTGATCTCTCTATTTAAATGGAAACAGAGATCAGAGATGGGGATGACTTCGGGGGACTTTTGGGATTCGAATGATGGGATTGAGAGAGATGGAACGAGTATTATTTTGAACTGTAATTTTATTTGCAGACTCTCGCTGCTGAGAAGACACAACTCAATGTAATGTTGTTCGATTTGATGATCAATATATAAGCAAAGTTATTATTCCTTCGCATCTTCTGAAGCACTACCGGCAGTGATCACTGGTGGTTAAGGGCCCAACCCCGGTGGATTCACTTGCCGTTCCTGTACCATTATTTCATGATCTTTATTGTGTGATGTTTTGATTTTATTTCTACTTATCGTAATCATGTAATTTTACTGCTTGGTATTTCCAGACTGAATGAACTGATATGTTTTATATACTGTACTTAAATTGCGTTGCTGTTCATTTCCTTCTTAACAGAGCTCACTGCTTTTTTCCAGCATGTTGTTGCGCTGTTCATTTCATCTTCAAAGCTGCGCTGATCACTCCAGTAATTTAACAATTTTCTGTTCATTACAGTTATATAAGTTTGGCTATTCCGTTCTAATACTTAGCGCTATTATTCATTTACTTTCCGCAATTATTTAAGCTTACCTTTCAGCATTCTTTTAGTTAGCACAATTGTCTCATTTTTCATCAAGTTGTAGTAATACGATTGATTTAATTCTTGGCACTCTCCAATTGGTTATTTAGTGTTGTGTGTGAGATCAACAACTGTAAAGGACATTGGCTATCGCTGCCTAAGTTCTCAGATTGTGGATCTTATTTATGTTTGATTTCAATTGCATCAATATCCAGAGGAATGAGTTATTGCTATTGTATCCTCAATTGATGGTTGTTTGAGTTAATGATTTAGTTTAGAACATTTTAGACTTGCTGTTCCATTTACGGCCGTTCCATTTTAGACTTGTTATTTGTTGTTCTATTTTACTTTCTGTCGTTCCATTTACTTGCATTTGTTGCTTTGGTGTGAGAGAAGGTCTAAGGCTGTAGTGAGCCTCAGCAGTCGCTGCCTAGCTCCCAGACCTAATGGTCCATGCTCAAATTCCCTTCATAGTTTCTAAGGGATGGTTATCCTTCCGCACCCTTGACTGATAAGCGGCCTTTGTGTTGACTTTCCTTTTGAAGTAATTTAAGTTTACATCCGTTACTCATGGTGTCCTCTGACGCTGTACTACTAACATTACCCTGAGTAAAAAAGCCGCCTCAGACTGAGTACACTCTTGAAATAAAAATTCGTCCCTGGGTTGACAATTAATGTGAGGTAATTAGGAGTTACAAAGACACCTTTTTATCGCTCCACAACCCCTACTTAGTAGATTGAGAGGAAAGAGGGTTTGGAACACTAACCTTCGCAAACATATTCTCTTAATCAATGCATGTGCAAGCACACTAGTAAAGAGTGTTCACCTTGGTTCAAAAATACCATGTCCTCTTGGGCTTTCAATTTCCCTATCAATTGGATAGTTTAGCCAAGAAATTGAAGAATATTTTTTTCTAAATGGATAAATGGGATAAAAAACACTCCTAGAAAGCAACACATGGATAATGAGCCTAGTGGTTCTCCATCCAAGTTAAAAAGAAATATTAGGATTAAAAATGCAAGAGAAATTATAAAACAATAATAATAAAACATACAACAATAACACATTAATCATGACATACAATTTATCTTTGAAAACCCCAATCAAGGGAAAACTAGAATGTAATAAATATATTACATGGAAAAAAGGTATCTTACAATGGAGGTTTCCTAGCCTATTCATAGGGTTTATTACATTCAATACCATGTGCATGAACGCTACATATTGTAGACTAAACAATTTGCCTGTACCACTGAGTCAAGTTTACCTAATAATCCGTCCTTTAACTTTGACTTAAGAAATTCTTTGGATCGAATATGAAAAACTTGCATTCACCCCTATCACTCTAGACTTTAACAAGGGTACACATGCCTAACTAGGTCTTGCATTCGTATTTTAATATACACATAATGTGAAAAAAATCATCTCCAAAGTTTTCTTTATTTTTTATTTGCTATTATCTCCAAAACTCTAGTAATGACCATTATTTCTTTCAATGGCACTTACAAATTGCACCATTCTCCCTCCTTTCCATGCTTGTTATTTACCATGTGCTACAAAACTTCATGTTGCATCTTTGGTTTGCAAATCATTGAAATATTGAGCTACCTCCTTTTGACTCATCCACGTAGCTACGTAGCCTCCATCATCATAACTTGGTCCCAAACATCTTACATTTTGACAACTTCATGTCTTCCCCCTTAATCACAGATTCAGCATCAAGCTAGCATACAAGTACACCTAACACCCTTTCGTTGTCCAAGCAGTCCATTCTAGAACTTGATCCTACTTCCTCTAAGCATGAAAGGGATAACTCTTGCTATCACACTAAAAAAATATTCTTGAATAATAGGGTTTACAACAAACTTATGGAATTCAACCTACTAATAAATCTCCACTTATATCTGATACGAATTTAAACAGGAATGCAACAAACTACAGATTTAACCATACACACAGAGATGCATCAGAGATAAAACTTCATTTCATTAATATTAAAGAACTGAAATATGCTTACATACAAAAAGGAAATAAACTAGCTCGGGCGATGGTAGCTTATCTCTGAGAAGAGATGTGGCATATACATGCCTCTGAACTATGTTACAATGAGGCTCAAATGCTTATTTATTATTGAGAAACAATGGAAACCCCTAAACATCCAAAAACCTAACCCTAGGAGATGAAGCGCCAAATTATGGGCCCCGTTTGAGTAAATTGGTACATTAACTTCCCGGGGTCATAACTTTGGCATACGATCTCTGTTTGATGTGCATAATTCGTCTCTAGAAATATCTATTTGAGGAATACAACTTTTGAGTGGCCAACATCGGTCCACACACCATTTTGGCCCCGATTTTCTAAAAAAATGTTGTTTAAGGCCTCAAAACAGCTCCATAGGTTTAGGACCCGAAAAACTAACAAAAATAATAAATTGTGCTACGATTAAGGAAACTGGAAAACTAAAAGAAACAATGGTGGGGGTCCAAGGGGAATAGGTGGGTGGCCACCAATATCCACCTAGATCATTCTTCCCCCCTTAGGAAGCAATGGTCCCCATTGCGGTGAGTTCCTCCATGAGATGAGGAAACTTTTGCTGAACTTGGTCCTTGGTGAGCTACTTGCCCTGGTGAAGCAGTTGGCTTGCTTTCACAACTCGATATAGTTGGATCCTTTGTTGTCGGGTGTTCTTGATCTTTGTGTCCATGATCTGATCAGTTGTGGCTTGTTCCATGCAGTCTTGGTTTAACTCTATTGGTGTGAGGTGTTCTGCAATGTCGGATGTATCCAACAATGGTGGAAAGTAGGGACGAAGGCGTTCCACATTAAACATTGGGTGCAGACCAAGGAATGGTGGAATACTGAGCTCGAAGGCATTGTCCCCTACTGCCTTGGTGATGGTGTATGGCCCATATCAGAGCAGGCGAAGGTTGTAGTGGGGCCCAACGAGGTGCTCCTTCTGCAAATGTAGCCAAACTTTGTCACCCACCTGGAACTTATGTGGCACCCGATGTTGATCATGCCGTTGCTTGTACTTAACATTGGCTTCGTCCAATATGTCATGGACCTGTTGGTGAATATGCTGAATGTGCTCAATGAAGTTGTTTGGCTTGTTGGCTTCAGACTAGACATGAGTCAAATCTGCCTGAGTAGCTGCAAATGGTATCGCCACATCAATGGGACATAGTGGCTGGAATCCCAAGCCCACCTAAAAAGGGTTGTGGCCAATCAAGCTATGGAAAGCTCGGTTATAGCTGTGTTGGACATAGGGGAGGCTCTCATCCCATGTGCATGGATGCTTTGAGTTGTACATGCGCAAAATGTGTACGATCATCTTGTTGATGACCTCTATCTGGCCATCAGTTTGGGGATGGAAAGCTATGGAATTAGTGAGTTTGGTGTCCAACATTGACCAAAGACTGGAAATAAATGTACTGAGGAACCTATTGTCCCAATCTGAGATGATAGACTATGGGATCCGAAAGTGTACCCACACTTATTCATAGAAGAGTTTAGTAGTGGTATTCTTCTTGCAGGCCGCCATAATTGCCATCTTTGAGAATTTGTCGACAAACACAAAAACACAGTCGTTTCCATGCTTAGTACAAGGAATGCCTGCCATGTAATCCATGGAAATGGATTCCCAAGGTCGACTAGGGGTAGGCAGCGGATTATAGAGGCCTTGCTTCTTGATGGTTGGTTTGGAAATGGCACAGGAAATGTAGGATGCGATGTACTTCCCGAAATCCTGTCGAAGGCTTAGCCAATAGAAATACTTCTGCAATATTGCCACTCTTTTCTAGACCCCAAAATTCCCAGTGACTTGACTGTAGTGCCCTTCCCAAATCATCTTGGCACGCTTGCTTGAAGGAACACAAAGGTGTCTTAGGTGGCATAACAATACATCCTAGAGGCAAAAATCTGGAACTTGCTGACCCTCTAAGAGCGTCTGGTATATGTGACCGAAATCTAGGTCACTTTTGTAGAGAAGTGGCCAATCAAAAGTCTTGTGCCCACAAGAGTTGAGCACGGTGGTCAGCTGAGGCAGTCTGCAACATTATTGGTGATGCCTTTCTTGTACTTGATATCCAAATGGAATTGTTTCAGGTCTGTGGGCCACTTCTGATGGCGATCATTTTGCAACTTCCCTTGCGTCTATATGAACTGTAGGGGTTAGTGGTCTATGTGGATGACCATTTGCTTCCTCAAAATGTAATGCTTCCATTGTCGGCAAGCCTGCACAATGGAATACATTTCTTTGTCATAAGTGGGATACTTTTGGATTGTGTCTAAAAGTGTCTCACTGTGACATGCCACTGGATGCCCCTGTTGAGTAAGTACTGCCCCAATAGCATAGTCAGAGGCATCTGTCTCGATCTCAAATGGTTGTTACAAGTCTAGTAATGTGAGCACTGGTGTCGAGCAGAGGAAATGTTTCAACTCTCCGAACGCCTTCTGTTGAGACTTAGACAAAATAGTTTTTCTTTCTCTCCTCCCTTAGTGACTTGACTCAAGGGCCGAGTGATATGAGAGAACCCCAACACGATCCTATGGTAGAAATTGGCAAGAACTAGAAAGATGCAGGGATCTATCAGAGTGGTTGGGGCTGGCCAAACTCGAATGACTTGGATTTTTGTTGGATCCACATGCACCCCCCGTTCATCAATAATGTATCCCATATACTAAACATGGGTCATGCCAAAACTAAATTTCTCCCAATTGGCATATAACTTATGTTGCTGCGGTGTTTGGAGAACCTATCGGATATGGGGGAGGTACTCTTCCCAACTCTGGCTGAAGATCAGGATGTCATGCTAGTATGCCACTACAAATGAGTTGGTGAATGGCTGTAAGATGTCATCCATCAACATCATGAATGTTGCAGGAGCATTTGTCAACCCGAAAGGCATAACCAACCATTCGAAAAGTCCCTCCTTGGCTTTGAAGGAAATCTTCCACACATTAGAGGGTTCAATTGTTACTTGGTGATATCCAGATTTCAAGTCAATCTTGCTGAAATATTTTTCCCCCTTAAGTTGGTCTAGAAGGTAATCAATCTATGGGATCGGATACCTATCCCTAATAATGATCTTGTTTAGCGTCCGATAGTCAATACAGAGTCTGCAAGTCCCATCCTTCTTCCGTACCAACACGATCGGGCTCCCACAGGGTGATGAACTTGGCTGTATGTGACCTTTCTGTAGCAGCTCCTAAATTTGCTTCTTGATTTGTTGTTCTCCATAACATAGCGCCGATAGATTGGTCCATTGGGAAACGATGCACCTAGGGTCATATTGATGGAGTGCTTGACCTGGCAATGCAGAGGCACCCCTGTGGGGAAGGTGAAGATGTCCTCGTACCCCTCCACGAGCTTGTCCATTTGTTGTTGTCATGCGGAGGGGACCTTTCTGGAGGTGGTGGCGATCGTCTTCTTCTTTCCCTAAGGGCGTATCATCAGGGAAACAAATTTCCTAGTTTTAGAAACAAGCTTACTACATTGTTTTGCAGTAACAAAAAAGATGGCAGTAGGCGGTGCTACCTCTGGTATCATGTACAACTTATTTCCTAAGGTAACAATAATAGCATGAGGCCTTGACTCATACACAACATCTCACTTCTACAAGTATGGTTGGCCTAATAATACATCAAAAACATCAATAGGAGCAACGTCACATAATACCTCATCCATGAAGAGCTTGGTGCTGTATGGAAGGTGACACTATTGGTTAACGCGGAGATCCCATCCTTGGTGAAGCCACTCGATTGTGTACGATTATGGGTGTGCTGTGGTCGGTAAGCCCAATCGCTTCACAACCTCTGCTGAACTGAGGTTCTTTTGGCTCCTGCTACCGATAATGAGCTGTAGTGGGGAACCCTTTACCCACATCTGGGACTAGAAGAGGTGCTCCTCCTCCTCTGGATCTTCATGGTTGGAACAGTAGCATTGGGATCCACATCGATAATTTTCTTCCCTTTATCATTCCCCTTGTCGGGTTCTGACTCGGAGTTAGAACATGCATCTGATTCATAAGCCTTCAGCTCGACTACCCGTGACTGCTTGGCTCAAGAATCATTTGTGTTGTGAGTGGAGCTCTTATGGAACTGTTGAGGGCCAAAAATATCTGCCTCAGCATTGGGAGATAACCACCTGGTCTGGACCTTAAAGTAGCTCCTTTTCCATTTGGAGTAGTGGCTCCAACTAGTTTAACTAGGTCCAGTTACCTTTTCCCTATCACTATTGGTTTACAATGTATCTTTAATTGCCAATAGACAAGGATATCCGATTACTTCTTCTTGATGATCAGGTAAGAGAATGACCCTTAAGCTTATTTGGGTTCAACGAAGCCACAACTAAGATTTTGCCTCTTTGAGAGGACTTAAAAAATTGTAGAACTTAATCTAAATGCAAACTTATTCTATAATGCTAGCAAAAGAAACTAATCCTAATCCCATCTCAATTAGGTAGATATAGATTTAACCCAACTAAGAGCAAGATAATTAAATGATAGGGATTTAAATATGTCTGACTTTTAGTTAATATCAAGCTAACGAAGTAGTTCAATTAACTAACATTTGTAAATACCGAGACACATCCTATTGAGACCTCTTAACTGAAATAATCAACCAACAACTTTCAGGTAGTAGTTCGCAAAAATGATATTGATTGTCAAATCAGTAAATCCAATAATTAAACAATAATATGCGGAAATAGTTCACAACACATCACTATTTAATAAATTAGTTTTATAAGATAGATTTATGAGTAAATAGTTACTCAGAAATCAAAATTTAATCCATAAGAGAAAAGATACATAATAACAACATTGAGACAAATTACCCATATCAACACAAGTGCACAAACATGAATAAAATGATACAATCTTGTTATCATAAAAATGAAACTAGTATTTGAAACAGTAGTATTAGAAATGCCAATTTATTAAATCCATTTCTCTGACCCTAGTCGCCAATAGTCCTTTACATTTCTTGAACTTCCGCATTCAAAACTAGAGCTTCAATAGTGCAAACTTTGCCCATCATACATAATTCAAGATACAAAAGAAAAATCCTCAATAATCTTCAGATCTGAGATTTTTTCTCCTCCCTCCTACAACTCTAAATTCTTATTTCAGAAATGATTTTAGAAGTCCAAAATTGCAGAGGAGAGTAGCCGCTTAATTACATTCTGCAATCTACCATTTATAATATTTCCAAAGGTATTTTTTGAGATGAAAGTTTGTTGAAGAAAAATCTGCCCAATCCAATTTCATTTGCTTAAAATTCCAATTTTTAATTGCTGGAGCATTCTCATTGATTGAGATCTTTTTCTCCATATCTCTTTTACTGTTTTCCTACAAAAAGAAATCAAAATAAATTAAGATGCAAAAATAAAATCAAAAGGTCATTTCTGATATTTAAAACAAATCCAATCAAATACAATTAATTAATTGAAAAGGAAATCTGAGCTTTCTATTGATCCATATGATGATTTTAATTGACCAAAGATATTATTGATGAATGAATCTGCAATTAGAAGAGGCTTGGGCAAATGAAAATGAAGAAAATAAAACTCAGAAAATTGATTTTGTTTAAAAATTCGGAGCTTGATCTTCTGTATGTTTTTAGATCCCATAAATGACTAAATCTATTAGTGAAACCTCCTAAAAAATATTCTCCTTGATTTTATGTTTCCAATGAGCCATCCTATGCCTCATTTGGCCAACTAAAACTCAATCTATGAGCCTCCAAAGTTGATGAGTCAAATCTGGCATAATTCTGGAAATTCTGTTGCTAGGCTAAAAATCAAAATTTTAATTAAAAAAATCTAATCCTAAATTAGACTCTGATTATCTAATAATTAATTCTAGTTTAATGGTTAATCATAAACTAAACTAATTATTTAATAAACTATTTATTAATTAATATTAATCTAATTAACTA
>APFE030418932.1:0-11556 GCA_000404065.3 Pinus taeda
AAGAAAATTTACTTACTAAATTGAAATTCTACCTGTAGAATGGAAAGGAAAGTATATAATGACAAGTGAAAGAGAGGAAGCTACTAGATTACTTTTGCAGAAATAAACTAATGGCAGAAAATTGGAGACTAGAAATAGAAGAAAAGAAAGTAGGACTCACATTCTACTCAAACACCTCCCCAACAACGGTGCCAAAAAGTGATGAGTGCTAGTATTGTAGCAAGGATGTTGCAACTCCTAGGATATGAACTTTACTTATCAACCCAGGGATCGTAGAAACTTGGAGGTGACAGTTCTATATGAACAAGTAGAAGTGAACGTTATACTTGTTGTCACTATTCATCTAGCGAGAGACCCTAGGGGTTCCAAGCGAAATTTCTATAAAGTCAGAAGCTTGATTATTTGATGGAAGAAGAGCAAATCTATTCTAAGAGAGCTACTCTTCTGTAGTAATGAAGAAAACAACATGTAATGATAAATCACACCATATACTAATTAACCATCGTTGCACTAAAAATTGTCACCTTGATATTCTGCTATTCTTGTGAGTCCATTACCACTCATACTTTCCTCCTTTGCAAATATTAATCCTCAGTTCCTCATATCAAGCCTTGAAAATGAGAGAAAGCCCTCAAAAGTCTCTAAAAATCTGGTTTCACACTTTCTCTTTGCATTACCCACTGCCCTGCACGTAATGGTCATGTCCCCTATGAACCTGACCGCTTTGTCTCTGTGTTATGGGTGTGGACCCTTGTAAAAGTTAAAAGGCGCGAGTACATTCTGAAAAACTCACTTTCAGTCATTTCTAGAAGCTTCTGGAAGGAATCTTGAGGTGGCAAGTTCACTCTCTTAAGGTTCATGCATCCCATACCTTAAGGATCTAACCCCTTGATGTGAGGAGCTTATCCCTCTAAAGGAGGATTATATCCCTTCATAGGTGGACCTGTAATCTCCTCCCCTGCACTATAAAAAGAAGCATTGGTCTGGTTACTTGGAAGGTTAAAAGTTGAATATTTTTGAGGTGAAATGTTGTTGGAACTTAGCCTTCTTAGTTGATTTTTTATGAGGAGAGATTACATACCTCTATGATCTCATTTGGAAGAGTGCAAGGAATGTCAAAGTAAAGGAAATTCCTGTTTCGGACCCTAGGAAGAGCTTGTTCAAAATCAACGCTGAAAAGGTTGTAAGGCTCTTCTACTTCAAATTTAATATAAATAAGTTTGTTTTTCTCAATAAGTTGTTGATTCATAGTTTATTTTATGGATTCCTTGATCACCATAATAGACATGATTTATGATATTTTCTATGCAGGTGCTATTTAATGTTTTCTTGTTTGTGATTGTAGGTGCTCAAAGGTAACTCTTTCGAATGATTGAAGGATGGCTAGTACAAACAAGCATTGGATCTAAGGTAGGGTCTTAACACCTTTATAATATTTATTTATAAATCATAAATGTCTAGAGAAAGATAGATTTGTTTGTTTGTTTGTTGCTAGACTATCTTCTGATACTAGGGAGATTGGTCTTATCTACAGGATCGATTTATCCGGCCAACAAATTGGCGACTCCGTTGGGAAAGGTTTTTAATTTTGGTTTTCCTTTGTTTTGACTTGAGAAACTTGTTTTCGTTTATGGTTTTCGATTGTTTTATGTTCATTTGGGTAGTTTTTAGAATCTGGATTTTTTTTTTTTTTAAGTTTTCAGGGGACAGCACTTTCTCTTTATAAACAGTGCAGGCATCTCCACATTTTTCCTTTAGTAAATAGAGCGGGACTGCACATGTTACTTTGGAAGCTTGCGGACCGTGTAAATGTTTTTGAAAAAACTAAAATATCTTCTTCCAGTTAAGTTTAGGTTTCATTTAAGATTTTTTGTGTCCAACCAGATCTGTATTTTTCCTGTCAAAAACCTCTTGTGAGTGAGTTCCAATAGTATTGTTGTTTTAGATGGTTTTCTACAAGTTTTGCATGCCTAGAGTGGTTTTGACATGGTCTCTCTAGTGACTCAAATATCAGAAGCTTGAGAAACCTTAGATTACCTTGGTGCATTTTCACCTTCTTGATGAGTCTAACTTGGTTGTGAAGTCTATCCTTTGTGAGAAATAGATTTAGCTTTCTCCTTGCAAATCTTTCACAAACTTTGTTATAAGTTTTGAATTTCAGTTTTACAAGAGAAAACATATTTGGACGTTTTTTGGTTGATTTGTTATTTTGAACAAATGAATCGTTAGTTTACTGAACAACTAAGTAAAACGTCCTCAAAAGTAATTGAAGCTTTTATTCAATTACATTTTTAAAAGTTTTTAGATCTCAAAATTAGTTTTTGTAGTTTTGAGTGTTTTTCTAGAACTTGTAGATCTCTTTTGAAGCAAATTCTTTTTGTAGTCTCGAATTTTGAAAAAGGAAAGGGATTTATTGTGAGCATTAATTATTAGTTTCATTTTGAGTTCTTATTGAAAAAGACAAAAATATTTTCTTTCCATTTCCATGTTGAAAGAAAGAATTATTTCTTAAGGAATTGCATTCTCAAACTCTTTCTTTTAGCTAGAATTTCATTGAAAGAAAAACGAATTTCTTATCATTTTAGGTGCATATTTTTAGTGTTTTTGGAGTCGAGTCTTCACATCATCGAATTTTCATTTCCATACCTATTGAATTAAAGAACAACCCATAAAAGCAACGCTTAATTAAAATTGATCTAGTAATATTTTCTATTTCTAGGGCTCTTATCGCCAATATAGCTTAGGCTAGTATCTTGGAGTAGGGAGTAATTAACTCTCCACGATAGTTAAAGAAAAGAAGTAAATACATCTTGCGATAGGAAATAAATCCAATTGTAATTGATACATTCTAGGAAACTTCTCTTAAAGGAGTCAATCAAGAGATCATGTTCGAACCTTTCAGACAATCAATTCTATTTCATTGGGAAAGATAGAAGATTTGTGCGTATTATAAACAATAAACCTTGGATTAACCATTGTCGAGGAGCTTCGGGTCACTTGTTCGTAAACCTTGGATTGACCATGTCGAGGAGCCTTCAAGGGGATTGAGCTTTTTTACTCTTCCCTTGTGTGTAGATCGAATCGTAGACTATTCCCCCAATTGTATTTTTTGTTGTTGGTAACCTTAGTGTCCATAAACTTAAGATTATTTCTTAAGGTGACGGTGAAGGAAGGATCTCACTGTATCTAGAGTAGATGTCAACTAAACTCACTTGGACTCTGTAGGGGGTTCTCTTCACTCGATATGGTTTTGTGAAGAAACTTGTGCTAGTCTGTTTCATTAAGTAGGCTGTCAGGGTAACTGTTCCAACCGCCCTTTCTGTATTAAACTTCTACCAACTAGTGCCTTTAGTATGGGAAGTTACTGTTTGTGTGTGGTTCGAACTCATAGATTTTTTAGGTGTGTGATTCAAGTGTTTGTTTCGTTAGAGACTTTAGGTGGTGTTATTGAAATTTTCTTTGTTTGCATGTGATTGATTAATATTTAATCCTGGCTGAATTATCGAGGCAATCTCATAGACTTCAGGGGAAACCTCCTAAGTATAAACCAAGCTAGCTTGAAGGGCTGCAAGCTCTTGTATCACCTAGTGACAGTAGAGTTGGATCACTAGAAGCCAAAGAGTCATCTTTAATTACTCATCCTGATTATCAAATACATACAACAGAGTATATTCAAGAGCCAATTTCATTTTCCGAAGTTATTAGTAGTATTTCTCCTTCCAGTGAATTAGCTGAAGAACCTAAAATTTCTAAGCCTGACACTGGACTTGCTGCTACTCCAACTTTAGGATTTGCTTCTCCAACTTCTAGTGGTCCTAGTTCGCCTAGGGTAGGAAATATTATTACTCAAATTCTTCCTTCTGGCCTCATTTCTATTGAAGAACTTGTCAGTCTAGAAGAAGACGTAACTCTTCCCAAAAACCCACAGACTTTAAATCTTAGGGAGCGTGAATCAATATTATACAATCCTTTTAGGAGTGGCACTTGGTATGTATCATTGACAATTTTTTTAGAAAACCCAGGTCTTAGTTTTTCACCACCTCGAATTCCTTTTCATCCTACAACAAGAGGTTATTATCCTTCATCGACCATGTCAAGATAGTCATCTATGTTTTCCCAATCACTGGAAATTTTTTTATATGGCGGTCCTTCTATTCCTTCGGGGTCCCAGTCACTCACTGGTACTTTTTTAGGAGCATATCCTTGAATAACTGAACATGAGTTATCAACTGGTAGTAATCGAACTCAAGTGTTGAATGTAGAATAAATCCTTATGGTGTCTGGTAGTATTCCAAATCCTCAACCTCATGGTAGTCTGTTACCGCTTGGGGGGCAACCTCAAGGTAGTTAGTTACCGCCTTGGGGCAACCTCAAGGACAGTACATACCTTCGGGACAGGACATACCTCAAGGTCAACCCTAGACTCAGTACATACCTTAGGGTCAACCTCAATTTCAGTACATACCTCAAGGCCAACCCCAGCTTCAATACGTGCCTCAGGGTTATCAACCTCAAGGTCAATACCCAACTCAAGGTTTCTAATTGCCTTCTCGTCAATCATTTTTACAAGGAACTAGAAATGTACCACTTTATTATCATCCCTATGTTCAACCAGGTTATAGTTCTCCATATGCTCAACCTTTTGTCGGTCCATACTCTAAAATGAATATGGCATGGGATCTGTCTCAAACTCAACAGACTATGCAACCTAATGTGCAGTTATCTAATCAACCTAGACAACCTTTGGTTTCTGGTCCAACCCAGCAACCTGTCCAACCTACTGTTCAAGCCTCTGCACCTAGTTTAGTTCAGCAGCCTAGGCCTAGCTCACCTTAGACTCTGACTCAAACTATTGCTACAATTGCTGCAACTTCTATACAACCTACCACACCTATTTCTAGAGTATATGTATCTCCATTTTCTACTATCCCTACATTAGTACAAACTCCTCAAGTCTCTGTGCCACAGTTAGGACCTACAGTTTAGACTTCGATCTATATCCTTGCAGGGCAAGTTGGTCCAAGTATGATTGTCACGAGTAAACCACAATTCACTTATCAACCGTACTAGGGACAATATCAATTTGGTCCTACTGTACAAAACTCAGTTTATCAGTATCAACCATATCTTGGGTATACTTATCAACAGCCTCAACAACCCCAGTTTGGTCTAATTAATCCTGGTTTCCTGGCAGGTTATAACATTCCTAATGCAAATCCAATTCTAGGTTATCTTGGATATCCTCCTCCTGGAGCTAGTCTTGTTACTCAAGGTTTTCGCGACCCTAACCGTTAGTTACCATTTACTGCAACTTTGGATTTACCTGATTTGTCACGCCTTATGAATGATCCAATTTACTATCTTCTCTATTGGCCAGCAATGCCTAATATGTTGCCCAATGATATCTCAAAATTCAAGGGTAAATCAGGAGAGGATCCATCAAATCATGTTATGACTTATCACCTCTGGTGCGCATCCAATTCAATCATTGATGATTCAATTGGATTACGTCTTTTTCAATGAGCTCTTATTGGTCTTGCCGCTAAATGGTACATTGAGTTACCATGAGCCTCTTTTTATAATTTCAATTAGTTAGCCACTTCTTTCATAACTCATTTGCAGTTACCTATGAGATACGACAATGGCACAAAACTATTAATTTTACTAAAACAATCCACGTCCACATATATTTCTGATCATATTCATGAATGGCGACATAGAAGGCGTTTAGTGAAAGTTTTCATTCCGGATCAAATTTTAGCGGAATGGTTCATTAAATCATTATTACCCAAGATGTAGCTAAGGGAGGAGTTGTCATTGAAGACCAAGTCATTGCTCAGGCTCGGTAACTTGACCTCATCTATACAGAGTCAGGTACTTTACATGAAAAAATCCTTGATCTTCCAAAACAAGGTCAAATAATTGTCTCATACCACTGATGGTATGATTGGTTTAGTTAGTACTAAAAGTAAGAATAATTCTTCAAAGAATTCTTCTCCTTTAATAACTTTACCTGATTCCCCGATAGGAAATTCTTCCGCTGAAATTTCTGCCGACATTCATGTCGTAGACTCATCTATGACCAAATCAAAATCCATTAGTAAAAAGAAGGGGAAAAAGAAAAATAAACAAAATATAAATATAAAATAAATAAAAATGAATCTATTGACGAAAAACGTAAACCTCGCTATTCTTGTTTCATTTGTGACAAGGATCATTTTACCAAAGACTGCCCACATCGAGCAGAGGTTTCAAAAATCATTAAATGTTCTCAAACACCTGTTGCCTTGAAGGATCCTTTTCCTACTCAAGACAGTAAGATTATTGGTTCTTTCTCGAATGCCTCAGAAGAACCCATTATGATGATGTCTCATGTCAGGATTGCAACGAGATCGCACGATTATGATAGTAAAAATCCTGTTGGTGGTAAAGAAGCAAAATCTTCTAATTCAAACACATCAACTTCACCTCCTCCTGGTTCTGGTCCACTACAGATCAAGAAATACAACCTTGACTTAGTAATCAAACCACTTGCTAAAGGTATACTTTGGAAATCAACTTTGAATCCACATGCGAGAGCTGCTAAGAACTATAACATTGTTGAAGACTTAGTTATTTCCCCTTCAGCAATGTCGGCTTTGGAAGTGCTACAATCATGCTCAGCACAACGTAAATTAATATTTTCTGCTATAGGATATTTCGATATACAAGATTCAAACCTAATAATATTTGATTAAGAGAATAGTGCACCCTACCTTCCTCATCAAATGGATTTCTAGATTCTAGTGTTAGTCAAAAACAGGCCTTGCTTTTGGACTGTGATTGATGAAGGGGATTCTACATGTATTATGTCGATCTAGTGTTGGATATTGCTTGGTTCTCCCACACTCAATCAATATCCAACAATTCTAAAGGCTTTTGATGGTTGAGGGTTCCATCCTTTTGGTATTTTGTAGGATTTACCTATAGGGGTCGAAGGTAAAACTGTAAATCTAGATGTGGAAGTGGTTGATGCCCCTCTAGATTACAACCTTCTCCTGGGTTGCAATTGGCCTTATACTATGACTGCTATTGTTTCATCAGTTTTTCGGCTTATCAAGTTTCCTCATAATGGAAAGATTGTTACAATAGACTAGCTGACTTATTTCTCATCTGACCTAGCCTCTACAAATAGTATTCAGTACGTCGGTAAAACAACTATCCCTTACAAGGATGTTGGAGTAGGTTTGATTAAATATTCTGGTTTACTAGGAACTTTTTCCTTCCCTCCTCCTAATGTATCACCTTCTATTGCAACTATTCATATGATTTCATCGAACACTATTACTTTCGATGATCCTTGGATCGTACCTTCTGATTTTGAGGTGGATTCATTTGGTGGCACGATGTCTTTGAGTCCCTTTGAAATTGCATATGAGGTTGTACAGTCATTTTTTAATTCTCGTTCAACCAAAACTGATCCAATGGATGTAGTCCATGGGGAAACACTTTCAATATCGACCTCAGCTACAACAACACTTTATGATCCTGTTCGTACTGATGAGAAGATTCATGAACTTTTTTCTGTTGATGATTTACCATGGGAAGATCTTCATCGCCAATTTTCATTTTTACCTAAGCTTGATCATTTTGAAAATGATTTTTCATCTAGTTTTACTACTGACTATGTCAAAGAACCACAGAATCCATTGCAACATTTTGATTCTGAGCTAAATTTGGGAAATATTTCTCAAACGGTTCCTATTGACATTTTAGTTAAGCCCAGAATTATTGAAAACATTCATATAGGTGCTTCTTCTATAGATGATGGAATCCAAATTTATAAGCCCTACTTCAAGAATTTCATGACGTGTTTTCCTGGTCATATGAAGAAATGACAGGAATCGATCCATCAATTGTTGTCCATGAAATTAAAACATACCTGGATGCTAAACATGTCCGACAATGTTTACGTCAAATACATCCAAGAAAAGCTACTACTATTAAAGCTGAAGCTGAGAAATTACTTCATGCAGGTTTCATTTATCCAATTCCTTTAATAGATTGGGTATCAAATATTGTTCCTCTTAAAAAAAAACAAGGAACAATAAGAATATGTATCGACTATAGGGATATTAATCGAGCTTGTCCTAAGGACAATTATCCAACCCCTTATATCGATCAAATTATTGATGATTGTGCTAACAGTGAAATGTTCTCCTTTATGGATGGTATTTCCGGTTATAATCAAATCAACATACTCCATGCTAATCAACCTAAAACAACTTTCATTTGTCCATGGGGGACATTTTCTTATTGCAAATTACACTTTGGATTGAAGAACGCTGGAGCAACTTTTCAAAGGGCTATGTCTTATGCATTTCATGACATCAAGCACTTGTGCAGCCTTATCTCGATGATTAAGCTACCCATTCATTACATAGAGCTGATCATCTCACTCATTTACGAGCTATCTTTATGAGATGTAGGCATTATTGAATTAGGCTGAATCCACAAAAATGTGTATTCTATGTAGAAACAGGTTGCTTACTGGGATTTTTCATTTCAAAAGCTGACATTCATGTTAATCCCTCAAAGGTTGAAGCCATCTTCAATCTACCTCCTCCTTCGACTCTTCGCAAACTCCAAAGTTTGCAAGGGAAAGCAAACTTTTTACATCGTTTCATTCCTAACTATGCCGAGATAATCAAAGGTTTTACTAGGTTGTTGAAATAGAATACTCCATTCTTTTGGGATGAGATCACTGATAAATATTTTGATGCACTTGAACATGCATTAACCCATGCACCATTACTGTATCCTCCCAATTACAACCAGGATTACTTTTTGTACCTCACCGCTTCTCATTCCACTATTCGGATGGTTTTAGTTTAGGAAGATGAATTCAACAATGAACACGTGATTTACTATCTTAGTCACACTCTACATCTGACTGAGCATAAATATTCACATGTGGAGAAATTGGCCTTGGTAGTTGTTCAAGTTGGTTAAAGATTTTGTCACTACATCTTATTACGCAAAACCACCATAATTTCTGACTGTAACCCTATGATGTACATCTTGACTAAAAAATTGCTATGGGGCAAGTATTCCAAATACATAGTTATCCTGCAGGAATTTGACTTGGAATTTGAAAAATCCAAGGCAAAGGCATCTTTGGTTATTGCTGAACTGATGTGTGATTTCCCGCATACTGATACTGAAACTGTGGCGAAGCAGCCCATTGTGGACGAATCCTTGTTTCTTATCAGTACTCTTAACCCTTGGTATGGAGATATTATTTTTTATCTCCAAACCCAATCTTTTCGACCTAAAATCTCATGATCTCAGCGACGAAAAATATGTTTCCAATCCCAACAATACAATATTATTGGTGATACACTTTATCATCATGGGGTGGATTCTATTTTCCAATGTTGTCTAACTCATGAAGAAGCTGAAAAGGTTCTGAATGACTGTCATTCTGGACCATGTAGCTGTCATATGTTTCGGTATGCCACAGCCCAAAAGATATTGTGTGCTGGCTATTTCTGGCCATCCTTATTCAAAGATTGTATCTATGCAGTCCGGAAATGCTACAATTGTCAAATTTTTTATCGTAAGATGCGTGATCCACCCATTCCTCTCCACCCTATAATTGTTGTCAGTATTTTCACAAAGTGGGGTATTGACTTTATTACATGTAACCCTCACTCAGCCGGGGTACATGTGTATATTATCCTAGCGGTAGATTATTTTACTAAGAGGGCTAAGGCGATGCCTACATTTTCAGCAGACAACAAAACTACTGCAACTTTCTTATTCATTCATATAATTGCTAGATTCGGTGTTCCTCATGCTATTATTACTGATCATGTAAGTCACTTTCGAAATATCATGATGATTGAACTCACAGATCAACTTGGCTTGTGCCATGTGTTGCGGGAAATTCTCCCCTAAGGTTCTTGGGTGAAAACTTAGCAGACGGAAGATTATCTAAGTTAAGAAACACACACACAACCAACCATTTATGCTATAAATAACTACTTCTAGGGTGAGAGGGGCATACCTGAGGTCCTACGTTTGGGTAGTTACTCAAGGGTGCAAACCCTTCTTCACGTCCCTTTCGCTCCTTGGTCCTGTAAAAACCATAATTCCACAAACTACAACAGTATATGGACAAGATTTTACATAAAAAATGATCTTTATGTTATATGAAAGATGAGTTAGTTACAAACTTATAAACATCTATTCAAGTATGAACTTCACCTATAAATATCATTAACACAAAGAAAGAAGTGTTTCGGGAACAAGACATGTTTCTTTATTAGATAAATAAAACAATATGGAAAAAGAGCAATATCACCTGAATCCGCTTCTGCAGGCTCCAAGCTCAGCCTCCTTCTGGATCCGTCCCACCTCAAGCCACTAGTAGGTCACCTTCCATTACTCTCTCCAAGATGTGATGGGAAAGAATGAACATCCAAACACAAAGGAAACAAGGGTTTCCTATACAAGATGGGGGAAGTGCAGAAGGCACAAAGGTCTTCAGACCTGATCAGGGGGATAAAAAATCAGTATAATAACTTTGCTCAATGATTTCTCCTCTTTAGGCCTTCCCCTTGATGTCTTTTTATACCAACTCCAAAGTAGTTTTTTAGTTAGGAATTGGTTGGGGACAGTTGAGGCCACGGGCACTAACAGGTGATCAGCAGGTAAAACCCGCGATCTCCGCTCGAAAATAAGGAATTTTTATATTTTTTAAGTGTTTTAATACATATACGCGGGTTAGCTATGTAGAACCCGCGTATACACGCGTTTAACTCAGGGCAATGTCGCGTACAGGAAATAAAACACTGTTTTTTAGATATATGACCAGGTCTGGAAGGAGGGGTTGCCCTAGGCCATGGCTGAAGCATCACAAACCATACTAGTGAGATTTGGAGCTATAACAGATGCCCCCTAATATATGAGGTCAGAAGGGGTACATGATGGCCGAAATGTATTAAGCAAGTAAATGGAAAGGAAACCTGCCAGAAGCTGAGGAGTACTTCACTGGAAGTCAGCCTGCCAAGCCACAAAAGAAGATCAGAAAGAAACACCGTCTGAGGCGGGCATACCCATGCTCAGAGAAAGCAAAGTAAAGCATGTCCGCATATCAAGTACAAGCGGATCCACTAAGTATACAAGTATAAATGACTGTAAAATACATAATGGATCATCTGATCATAGTCGAACAAGTACATGTCTGAATATCACATATAAACTGTCAATGATGCTGGAAGATACAACAGATCACTGATATCAAAGACTGATCCCAAAAGGTATCGACTGAACATGATGGATAAGGATGGTACTGCACTGCAAACTCAGGTGTCAGCATATAGAATGTCGCCGTAACTGACTGCAACATATAAGGTGGAATGGCATCAACTAGCAGTAACAGGAGCAACTGTCAAGTGAACCACTGAATGCTGATACAACCTGAGGTCTTCAGCGACCGCCGTGGTACATTTCTACACCATGGGAATAAATGATCTGAAGTCGACCATGTGAGAAATCGTTTGATTACCGGTC
>APFE030418936.1:9920-57025 GCA_000404065.3 Pinus taeda
ATTTACAAGTTGTTATGATAATAGAATTTGATTTTAATTCACAGTTTAATTCAAGGAAAAGTTAAACTAGAATTTCTTATTTCCATTGCTCAAAACTCACTCTCACTAAGAAAGCGATTATCAACTACCCCGATCCTGTCTCTATGAAACTCAAATTTACATCTTGACAATGCCTTTGTCAACGTGTCATTATCTTGCTCCTCTATGGGAATGTACTCCAACAGCATAATCCACCTGAATACACAATCTAGAATATGATGATATCAGATATCTATATGCTTGGACCAATCATGAAAACTCTAATTATCACAGTAAATTAGAGTTGGATCCATCTGCTGACCAAATAAACCAACCATAATATTTCTCATCTAGATGGCCTCTCATGTTGCTTGACTTACAACCATGTACTCTGCCTCTTCTCAAGTAAGTGCAACCAATCTATATTTCCTATTGTACAAAGAAACTGTTGCTTACCCAATAATGAAGATCCCTCCTGATGTTCTCTTCGTGTTAGATGGACTCCCTACCCAATATTCATCAGTGAAGCCTTAATGCTTCACCCCCTCTGTCTTCCTATACCATAATACATACTAAGTAGTATATTTGAGGTATCTCAACACATGTTTTTCCCCCTTCTAATACAACTTGGTAGGCCTAATGATCGCTCTACTAAGCTGGTTAACTACATAGCACATATCCAGTCATGTATTCACTAAATACATGAATGAACCTACAATTTGCTTGTAAACATTAGCTTCTAGTACTTCTCCTAAACATCCTCCTTCCTCCAGTTACCTGCTAGAGGAGTCTCGTTGGGTTTGTGTCTCTCCATGTGGAACCTCCTAAGTATCTCTTTGGGATACTTACCTTGAGACAAAAACAATTCTCCATCACCCTGTCATACTTCCATGCCCAGAAAGTAATGCATGAGCCCTATTTCCTTCATCTCAAACTCTCTTCCAAGGTCCTCCTTGCAAGACTTGATCAATTGATCATCACCTGTCAAAATCAACAATTTACCTTTCACCACTATATGGTACAGGTTCGCATCCACTTCACTCTTAGTGAAGCCAAACCCAGTGAAGTAGTTATCAATCCTGTTGTATCAAGCAAGAGGTGATTGCTTCATCCCATTCAAAACTCTCTTGAGCTAGAACACATGTGACTCATGGTCGGAGGTTTCAAAACCTTCAGGTTGCTCTATGTACACCTCTTCCTTAATCATGCCATTAAGGAATGTTTTCTTTACATCCATTTGATATATCTTCCAAACCATTTATGCTGATAGTGCCAATATAGACATGATAAATGAGTAGCTTGCAATAAGAGCAAATGTCTCATCATAGTCAATCCCCTCTACCTGTGAAAAGCCACAGGTCGCAACCTGGCCTTATGCTTCTCCACACTACCATCTGTAACTCATTATACCCTGTAAATCCATTGGGAGCTTACCACTGACTTGTCCTTGGGTGTCGGGAAACCATCCCAAACATTGTTACGAACTATGGAGTCATACTCCTCCACCATGGCATCAACCCAAACTGGTTGTTGCACTGCCTCCTCAAAGGAATGTGGCTCTATCTCAACACATATGATCATAAGAGCCATGTATCTAGTGTACCTATCAGGTGACCTCCTCTTCCTGTGATGAGATGTGGGTGCTCCCACATTCTCCCATGCATCATGCAATAACATGTTAACCTCTCTAGTGTGCTTTCTCCCATCTCTGGAAGACTCTACATGAGTGGATGTTTCCACTCTCGGATCCTCTACATGTGGCTACTCCACATCAATCTGAGGCTCCTCAACCTTAGGAGCTAAAATATCCTCAACTACATGTAGATGAAGATCCCTCTCCCAAGAAACTCACATGGCCTTCTTCTCATCGAATCTGAAATCCCTTCGAACCACTATCATCCTAATCGCTGAAAAGTACAGCCGATATTTTTGAGGTTTATCAATGTACCCCATGAATCTTCCCAACTCTACTTCATCTTAAGCTTCTTCCATGTATCTATAGTCACATGGAAATATATTGATGACCCAAAAATTCTAAAGTGACCAACATCTGGTTTCTTACTGGAGAAAGCATCCTCTGGTGTTTTCATCCCAGGTATCCGATGCAGGCCTCTATTTTGCAAATAAAAAAATTTATTGCATGCCTCAACCCACAAGTGTAGTGGTATTCCCTTATCATGCAAAATCACTTATGTTTCCGCTAAAATTTTTATGTTCTTCCTTTTGGCTACCATGTTATCTTATGGGTTATGGGGTGTTGTCAACTCTCATTTTATCCCTTATGTTGCACATAAGTTCTTAAACTCGTATGAGACATACCACCAGTATCACTCCTTACAGTTTTAACCTTCTTTCTAGACTCTATCTAGACCAATTCTTTAAATTCACAAAACATTTTGAAAGCTTGATCCTTCTTCTACATGAATAAGATCTAGAATTTACAATAAAAATCATCAACAAATATAGCATAGTACCTGTGTTTATCCGTGGATGGTGTTGATAATGGTCGCCACACATCTGAATAGAATCACTCTAGAATCACCTCTACTCGACTGTCTCTATCATGAAAGCAAGCCTTGGTTTATTTTCCCGAAGTACACCCCTTGCATGTATCAACTTTCTCTAGTGTACCTTTGGGAAGACCAGTAGAGATCTGCTGTAAGATTTTCAAAGCCCCATGATGCAAGTGACCTAATCACTTGTGCCACAACTCCCTAATGTCTCAGCCATGCACTATCTCTTCTTTTGTGCTCAAAGAAGGAAAATCCTCTACCTCCAAATTATGGAGATTCATAACTCGAATCCCTATCTTCTCTACCTGATCCATGGCTTTGTGTTGAAGGAACATCTTTCCTTTGCTAAGGACCACATCTCAACCTTTGTCCTCCAACATGGTGACTGATTCTAAGTTCTTCTTCAAACTAAGCAAATACATAGCATTTCTCAAGGTGAGAGTAGCACCCCTCTCTTTGTGAAAATTAATTGTTCCCAATCCTATAGCACTATAATTCACATCGTCACCCATCTCAATATGCATCTGGAGATACTTCTCCTCTAGGCCACTAAACAACTCCTTGTCACGAGTCATGTGGAATGAAGCTCCACTATCAAGGTACCATACACCACCCATAATTGATGACACTATGCATGCAATGAGAGTAAAGTCCAATTCGAATTGAGACGCCAAAGTCTCACCTACCACTCCTCCTGAGGACTTCTTCTTGGACTTCTTGAGCAGACAATTTGTAGAAAAATGTCCCATGTCATAAAAATGAAAGTACATACCTCTCTACATGTCTTTCTTCTTGCCTCCAGGACAAGAATTCCATTTGGAATGGGACACCTTAATCTTGGATTTTAGGGTTTTGGGATGTTAGTTAAGGATAATGTGTTTTTTAGTAGAGGTGAGGGACTAGGATTTGAGGGATTATAGTGTAGGATTAATGAGGGAATTATTGGGAAAAATAATGGTGACTTTGGGAATGGGAAACAAGGGGAAATGGGGAAAAAATGATAACCTTGGTTACACTCTATTTTTGAAACCCTACAACAATTTTTTTCATTCAAACCCTACAGCAATTTCATTGACAAAGGAGGGCTTTCCACTTGGATTTCTAAGGCAACATATGTTGAACCCATTACATTAACCTTTGAAAAATCAAGCACAAGTGGTGGATGTGAGCCTACCTACAAATTTGTACAGAAATGAGGCGAGTTGATGTGTTCCCAAACAAATTTCGGGCTTAAAACCCAGTGCGCCGCGCGCCTCACCTAATGCGCTGCGCGCCTCTGATGCACCGCGCGCGTGTATTTTTACACTGCGGTTTTGTGCCTGATGCACCACGTGCCCCTGATGCTTCGCACGCCTAGTCCAGTGCGTTGCGCGCCAAGAAACTGCTCCAACTTCCTCACAAATTCACAAATTCGCCTTGAAATGATGTTCTTCACTCTTGGCATGCAAAATGAGTTGACAATGTAGTGAAATATCTTTATAAAGACTCCCTTTTGATTTTTGCTTGGTCCATGACCCATTTTGTAATGTTTTTTTGTTGACACTTTTTCAAGATTAATAGAATTCTGACCTTTTTGGTTTCCTCCTTAAATTTGGTTGAAATAATGATTTTCTTTGACATTTTTTTCCAGGGATAGTTGTGATATGATCTGGAAAAGGAGACCAAGGTTGCGCTTGGACGATTCAAGAACTGGAATTTTTGAAGATTTTTTACAAAAATGATATGACGACTTATCTTCAAAACAGAGTTTTGAAGAGAAGTCCTAATTTATCTGTATAATGATGAAAATTATTGAAGTAACCAACTATCAAGGACATCCCTCTGGCCTGCTGGTCTTCTTAGACTTTGCAAAACAAGATTGACTCAACCCTAGGCCTAATGACCAAGAACCATTGTTATGACCTAGAAATTTGAAACAGGACTGTAAATGACCTTTGAAGACTTTTTTTTATGAATAGACCTGAACCAGCAGTGCCAAGCACGAGGGGAATGAGTAACACAAACCATTCCGTCAGAGTTATGGCATGCCTAACGAAATGCAACTGATCGAAACTGATGGGACACCTAAACATGAAATGAAAAAAAGAGCTTTGATCAATGACGGAGGGATAACTAGACCGACTCTAACTGACAACATGAATCCTTTTCAATAGAAGAATGAACACTAAACATGAAATTTTCCCATAGGCAGAGCAATAAAATTGAATTCTACCTTAGCTAGCTTAGAAAACTTCATTGGAAATGAATATGAAATGAACTATGAAACATAACAAGATACATATGAAACATAAGAGACAGATTTGCTACACTCACAACCACATGAATCTCATGAAACAGAGCCACTGCCTTTCAATAATCCTCTGTAAAAAATATACAATGCAAAAACAAAGTTTCTTTCCCACAGTCTCCCAGAAGTTACAAGCCAACCAACCCTTTGCAAATAGTTTTCATACAATATATAGAATGTGACATGAAGAGATAGAACGCCCAAGGGTTGGGGAGTTACTCAAATCATTACAAAATGAAGGTGGAGAGCCAAAGATCAGCTACAGGTGCAGCACCACAAACATGACAAATGGCTTGGGTGGCCCTTTGCCTTCCTTTTCCACTTGGATAACTGACCATATGGAGTTAAAATACTTTTAAAACTACCTTAGGTGCTGAAAAACTGAAGTGCATATGAGTGGGCCTGCTTACAAAAAGTTTGGAAGCGAAATTTCGTGAAACAGAGGCATTCTGGGCCTTTTTTCCTACATGCGCCACGCCCTTTTCTGTATGCATTGCGCCACTTTGAGGCACTTGGAGGAGTCCAAAATGTACCCAAGTGTGCTCGTTGGAAATCCTGTCCTGTCTACTTTCCAACCCAAGTGGAATTTTTGAATTTGGAGCTCATTTTCCCCTCCAAATATTCATTCTCCCAAAATTGCTTCCTGTGTGTAAAAATAGGGGCAATGAGGCCATTTTTTGGGTGTTTTTGACCTCCTGGAGACTCAAATCATGCCCAAATTTCTTGCTCCGAGTGCCAGTAGTCATGATTTTGCATGTTGAATCCCAAAATGCAAACCATTTCTCATTTGGAGCTCCTAATCTTACGCGCCATGAAGATGGCGCAGCGCGTATAGAGAAAAAACCTATGTTTGTGCCAAAAATTTGTCATGTGACCAAAAATTTCCCAAATTCCTTGAAATTTGGGTTGGAGGTTCTCCAAGAGGTGCTATGCTGTGCCAAGGAAGCTTCAGCCAAGATTCAAATCCAATCTTTCTCTTTTGCCTCTTTTGCCTCTTTTGTTGCTTTGCTCAATTTTGCCTTCAAGCTCCTCGATATGGTTTGTCCCTATTTGCCTTCTCCAGTAGCTTCTCCAAGTGTAGATTGACCCAATCTAACCAAGACTCATGGTCATTGTTGATCTCTTGCTCCAAGGTAGTGAGCTCGATCCTCCTCTGTTGGGCAGCTTGTTGATTTTCACAGATGCATTGTAGCTCCATGATCATCTGTTGGTACTCAAGCTATTTGTTTCTCTGCTCCAGATACTTGATGACCCATCTGGCCCTCTCGAAATTGCGTATCAAGTCTTGGATCTCCGTGTCCTGCTCCCGAATGGTCATCCTAAGTTTGGCATTTTCTGCCTCTGCCTCTTCATCCTGAATGAGGATGACATCGGTCTCCTATACACCTTATGGCCCCTCATCATGCACTGGCTTCTTTCCCTTGTCCAGTACCTGTGTAGTTGATGCCAGAAGCGAGGCCCCTTCCGCCCCGGGTGGAGATAACACTTACTTTGCTACTGCAAACAAGTGCCTACTACCTCTATGATATGTAATGAAAACTAGCATGGTAGTGGTCTCATGATGTGCTGAAGAAGTCACAGGAGATGAAGTCCTCCCAAGCAATGCCTTGCAATCCCAACTGATGATCTACCAAAATCCGGATAAGAGCAAAGTGATACGCACTGTTGAGCTGCTGCTAAGGGGTCTTATGTAGCATGAAGGTGTTCATCCTCTCTATATTCCTGCATATGAAAAATGGTAGGTTCATCATCCTCACCCTGGTAAAGTGCATGAGCAAGCAGATGTGATAGGCATACAGTCAAGAGAACCTCCCCTCATAGCTGAAGTATTTCATGATCAATCTCATGAGCGGAGCATACTCATCTTTCAAGTATCTGAAGGGAAATACTCTTGTGAGCTCATTCAATAATCTAGCTTTGATGTAAGGCTCATATTGTTGCCTTTCCACCTTCTTCTTCTTATGCCACTGCTCCCCAACATTTGGTATACCTGTTTCCACTGATATAGCTTCGGGTGTCAATGTGAAAGTGACCCCGGCCAAGGTAGACTGACCTCCATGTAGATGAAGCACAAACAAATGGGCCAACTCATGATGGACTCTAACATTTTCCACCCTTTAACAAAATTCAAAACATGATAGGTGCTGGAAGCATGACATGGCAAGAGGGCATGCTTGTAACTCGGTGAGGGTAGTGGGTTCATCCCTGACATGTTTGCCACTCTTGTGGTGTCTCCTGGGAGCCTGCTCTTCTAAGGATGAGTCATTTTGTGTCTCCATCTCATACTCAGACGAATGTTGTGATGTCATGTCTGCAATGTGAACTGTGATTAGGCTGCCCTTTTGACGATGGTGTGAGGCTGGGTGCCTTTGTAATATCTGTTACCAAGGGGACAATGAAACCGGGATTGTTAGGAAGGGAGTGATGAAATGGGGATAGTGGTTATAGGGAGAAATTTTTTAGGGATGTGGGAGGAGTTTTGGTATTTTGATAGGGTAGGGTTTGGGGTTTCTATTGAGAAATAGGAGGAGGGGAAAAGGGAATATGAGTTTGGTAGTGTTAGGGTAGTGAAAATAGGAAAAATGACATGGGGGAATAAGGAACAGGGGTAGGGTAGGAAAAATCAAGCCTTGGCAACAATGACACTGTTACACAACCCTAGCACAATGGTTTTTTGGTGTCTTTTTATCGTTGATTTATCCAATTTGATGAACAAATGAGTTAACAGACCCTACCTTGCAAATTTATGTGCTTCACAAAAAATTTGAGTGAGTTTGGAAAATTCTGGGCACTTTATCTCTGTGCGATGCACGCGAAGCCCAATGCGCCACACCCTAGGTATGCACCACGCTAGTTATAAGTTTGAACGGTGGGTGGGTTCTGTGTGCGCCGCGCCCTGTGTGTGCGCCGTGCCCCTGCCTATGTGCGCTGTGCCCCTGTAATCACCTCCAAAATACTCCAAATCACACAATTACTCACTCCACGACCTTGCAACATTTTTCCTATGCCTTGATTGCACAATGAGTTTGATTTCTATGTTCGTCGTGCCCTGTGTGTGCGTCGTGCCCTGTGTGTGCGTCGTGCCCCTGCCTGTGTGCGTCGCGCCCCTGTAATCACCTCCAAACTGCTCCAAACCACGCAATTGCTCGCTCCACGACCTTGCAACGTTTTTCCTATGCCTTGATTGCATAATGAGTTTGATTTGTGATGGAAACTTGTGTATAAGGCTTGGAGGTGATGGGTTACATTTTTTCCCTTTCAAAAACCTATTATCCTAATGTTTGAGTTTTGCACTTTTTCACTGACTTTAAAACACACAAATTTTCACTTTCCCTTTGAAATTTTAGCTCAAATGATGAAATTTTCGGCACTCTTTGCAGGGATTGCATGACAGGACGTTTGGCCACAGAAACCATGACTGCATCTGAAAAAATCAACTGGCGACTTTTTTGCAAATTTTGTCATAAATGACATTGTTTGACTTTTCTTAAAAATAGAGTTTTGAAGAAGAGTTGAAGTCTATCCACATGACGATGAAGCTCTCTGAACCATAACTGTGTAAGGGCCTCACTCTGGCCTGCATGGCTTTACCGGACATGTTCAAGGACCAAATTGATGAATTCCTAGATCTAAACCTCGAAAACAACCTTTGTCCTTTAAAGGACTAGACATTGATTGTCATGGAATTTGATGATGATTGACAAAATACCTGAGCCAGCAGGAGCCAGACATGAGGGGGAATGACTATCATGACCTTCTTCGTCAGATTATGGCATGCCCCTAATAGAATGCAACTAGGAGAATGGAGCGAGACACCTAAACATGAAATGCATAAAGAGTTTTGATCTCTGACGGAGGACTGACCAGACCGACTCTAACACCGAGTATGCATCGACTTGAGGGATTTGAGTAAATATTTTCCAAAAGACAATTACCCCACAACATTTATTAATCAAATTGTTGATAAATGTGCTAGTAATGAATTTTTTCGTTCATGGATGGATTCTCTGGTTACAATCAAATTACTATTCGTCCAGAGGACCAGCATAAGACAACTTTTATTTGTCCTTGGGGCACGTTTGCATACAAGAAGATGCCTTTTGGTCTTAAAAATGCTAGAGCTACTTTTTAGTGGGCCATGTCTTATTCTTTCCACGACATCAAACATGTTATCGAAGCATACATGGATGACTTAGTTACTTGTTCTCGAAATAGAATCAATTATCCCAGCCACCTTCGGTTAGTTTTTTAGAGATGTCATTTTTATAAAATCCGATTGAATCCGAATAAGTGTTTTTTTGCGGTCACATCTGCTCGGTTTCTAGGATTCATCGTATCCACTGAAGGGATTTGAGTATATCCTTTCAAGGTTGAGGCAATAATTCAATTCTCTCCCTTGTCTTCCATTCGTTAACTTCAAAGTTTCCAAGGAAAGGATAATTTCTTGAGAATATTTATAGCAAATTATTCCGAGATTACCAAAGGATTTATGTGTTTCCTTGAGAAAGGAATTCCATTTTTATAGGATGAATTTACGCAACGATCTTTTGATGCCTTGAAGTTGGCATCTTCTCCATTGTTGAGTCCACTAGATTATGGCAAAGATTTCCTTTTGTATCTCGTTGTAGCAGAATCAACCATAGGTATGGTTCTGGTTCAAGAGGATGATGCTCTCACTGAGCATGTAATCTACTACTTGAGTCGAGGCTTAGAGGTCCTGAGCTACGCTATTCTCATATCGAGAAATTGGCCTTGGCAGTTGTCCATGTTGTCCAGTAGCTCTGTCATTATATTCTGTTACACAAAACATTCGTCTTAGAACTGTCATCCTTTTTAGTTTATCCTCAGTAGGCGAGTGATTGGGGGCAAATACAATCGATCAATTATTATTTTGCAAGAATTTGATCTCGAGTTCTTTTCAGCCAAGTCTAAGAAGTCATTGGTTTTTGTGGAATTAATTTCCGAGCTCCCTTGTGAGGAAGACATTGTTTATGAGGAAAATTTCCTCAACGAACATTTATTCCTCATTTATTCATAAGATCCTTGGTATGGAGATATCATCATATATCTCCAGACTTCGAAGTTCCCGCCTACTTCCTCCAAGGATGAGTGTCGAAATTTACGTCACCTTGCCAAAAACTGTGTTATCATTGGTGATACATTATATCGCAGAGGGGTGGATTCAATCCTTAGGCAGTGCTTAACTTTGGAAGAAGCAAGGTCTATACTTAATGATTGTCATAGTGGACCTTGTGGCAGTCATCTATCAGGGCTTGCAACAACCCATAAAATTTTACATACCAACTACATTTGGCCTTCAATTTTCAAACATTGTATTGAGGCGGTCAAACATTGCCACTCTTGTCAAATCTATACTCGAAAAATGCACATGCATCTAGCTCCACTTTTTCCTATTATCATTGTCGGTCCATTTACGAAGTGGGGCATTGACTTCACTACTTGTAATCTACCTTCGACGACAGGTTACAAGTATATCATTGTGGTCATAGACTACTTTACAAAGTGGGTTAAGGCCATGCCTACTTACAAAAATGATAGTGAAATAGCAGACTTGTTCCTCTTCAACTAGGTTATTTCATAATTTGGTATCCCAAGGGAGATTGTCACTGACCATGGCAGTCACTTCCAAAATCAACTGATGACCGAAATAGCTCTCAAGTTGGGCTTCCTGCAAGAGCATTCAGCTCCATATTATCCTTAGGCCAATGGGCAAGTCGAAGCCATGAATAAGTCTCTTAAGACTATCCTACAAAGAACAATTGACAAAAATCACTCCAATTGGCACATCATGTTGTACCCATCTATCTGGGAATACTGAACCTCGATAAAGACTGCCATCCATTTTAATCCTTTTCAATTACTTTACGAGCTGAAATCTATTTTTCCTATCGAATGTGAAATTTTGTCCCTTAAGCTAGCTATAAAACTTCTTCCAGAGACGTCTAGTCTAAAAGAATGCCTCATTCATTTGGTACATCTCGATGAGCAACGTCGAGATGCCGCCATAATAAATGAGGCCCATAAGAAAAGGGTTAAAACTCAGTATGATAAAGTTGTCCATCCTCGGGCTTTTTCTAAAGGCGACCTTGTCTTAGTCTATGACCAAGATAAAGGCACCCTGGGGGTAGGCAAATTCAAGTCTATGTGGCATGGTCCCTTTATAGTCAAACGCGTTTTGGTAAAAGGGGATTATGAATTAGTTTATTTTGAAGGGAACAAGCTGACGAAGCCCCGAAATGGCCTCTACCTTAAGAAGTATTTTACTTAGGTTTCAGCCAAATAATTGCTTATTTGTATATATTGTATTTTTGTACATATTTGTTGGGCATTTTTTGATATCGACATTTTTTTATCTGCTTTGGTAGGTATTGATGGATGATATGATATATTTTGGATTCATCGATGGTGCTAGTCTACACACTTGAAATCTTGCTTCTACATCTTGGGTGATTTATTATCCATATGGCCAGTTGATGGTGTTGAGGGGAGTATGTATTAATCCTTCTTCGAATAACATTACCGAATATATTGTCATTATTAATTTACTATCTGAAGCAATTTCTTCTGGGACTGATTCGTTGGTAGTTTATCTTGACTCACATATGGTAGTGTCACAATTAAATAACATTTATCGAGTTTGTGGTCCTTATTTATATTGCCAATTTTAGAGATTGAGAATGTTGCAATGATCATTTGTTTATATCACATATGTTCACATTCCACGATCTAAGAATTCATTAGCAGACCCTATTGCTAATCAAGCGTTATATTGGCATATTAATCATTCATCAAATTAAACAAACATAAAAAATTTGAATCTGTATATATATCATAAAATCGCCTGTATATAGATAAATTGTTCAAAATATACAAAATTGGGACAAAATGCCCTCAAAATTTGGGTTCATGCCCATAATCATGTCCAGTTTGTCTATCGACCTGGTTTAGGATGAGAGACTAAAAAGTTAAGTACTGCATTGGCTACGCGCTGAAGTATGTGGACCCAGTCTTGTGGTACCCCTACCACGTGGCACTGCATCTCCTCTATGGCTATCATAGGTACATGGTGAGTAAGCCTCACCAATTTTCTCTGAACTGCATATAGGACTCTCTCTGTTTCGGTCGTTGCCTCTTCAGCACCTCTTTTGCAACGCTTGTGCCTCAGAAATCCATCTGGTCTCACTGGACTCACATCTGGAACATGGTCATTTTTGTCAGTATTTTGTCTCATTAAAAATATTTCTAAATTCATTTCATATTTAAAAAATAAAAAATAAAAAATAACGAAAAAACAATCTTAAAAATTTACAAAAACTTTAAAAATTGTTACATATGTCGCCCCATGCTGCGTTTGGTGGCAACACCAATTCTGGATCTCCTCATAAATCCATACCAACATACAGGTAGTCATCGACTACGATGATTTGTTCGTCCCACCAGGTGAAAAACTCATCATCGAAAGTCATCCTAGGCACATCCCCACCTCCAAGGCGTTTCATCAAGTTAGCCCATATACCCATCTAAGGATCTCGAGGGATGCTGATGGAAACAGATACATTGGGGCATAGCCCAAGTACCTTCTTGAAGAAGAATTAACATAAGATAGTCCCATATCCAAAGTTCTTTGTCTAACCCTTCTGAATAGATGTCGATTGGCTCTTCATGTTGGTCAGAAGAGGTGTGTGCCAGTCAAAAACCATCGTAAGGCATTCCACTGCCACGCTCATGGACACTTGTGAAGCCTGATGCAGTGAATTTGGTCCATTTACCCTTGCAATGGTAAATAGTAGAATCCTCAAAGACAAAATTTCCATGTGTTTGATTAGAATCTGAATTCCAATCTTTTCCTGGTGTCTAGGATAGTATATATGTACATAGTATTCTACTGAAATACTACCTCTTGTCCTACCGAAGAGACCTGTAATAAAGTAGATGTCTTCAACCTCAATCCATAAAGGCATCTAATCTATCATGAAGGCATCATCCTCTGCACTCCAGTAGTGGATCAGTGGTTCGAGCAAGTGTGTGTTGGCATTCATGTTTGGAATTTTGAAAATTTTCAATAAGCCACACCCTCTCAATGCATCTAGTGCATGTTGGTCATTCATTACCTCATTATCAATTGTGGTATGCTCTCTCTCTCTCCATGTGATGGTCATCTTGAAAAAAAATTGAGTTTCAATCGTTAGTTTTTGTGTTTAAACTTTAACTCGCGTACACGCGGGTTCCCTTTACACATAGTCACTGTAGGGTCATTGTATATGTGGGTTGATCACATCCAACCTGCGTGTGCGTAGAGTTGGATTTTTTAGCATAAATTCCCACGATTAAAAGTTGATGAAAACTTGTAAAAACTATCACAAACTATTACAAGCATGATTTGAGGGTTACCTGATAACTTTAGTGCGATTTGAATGGTCCAATTGTCCAAAGGCAAGTTTGCTTCTTTTTGATCCACATCTCTTTGCTCGAAACAAAAATAAAAATAAAAAATAAAAAAATGTGAGTCCAAAAGTCATTATATAACTTTGAAATTGCAAAATATTTTGTCAAAAATTGATTTTTATCTCATGAATTTTTTGACTTGTGGACTTGGATTGTCGAGAATGGATTATTTTTCAGGATATTTTGGAGACTTCTTCGAGATGTTATTTCAGTCCCATGACCACTGACCCATCATGGTAGGTATCGTTCACTCACTAGCATATAGGTTATGGAAAACCATTTTTTCCATTGCATCTTGTATACTAGCCTCTGTTCAGTGATACATTAGCCATAGGGTCAACCCCATCGTGTCTTGGTTAGGAAACTAGGTTCAATCGCCGATTTTTAAATCATGTTGCGATGGTAGAGCCATCCTTTACATGGGCATCTTAGTTAGAACCTCGCTGACATTGGTTTCCCATGCTGCTATACTGTGTAGGATCAGGAGTCCTCTTTAGTCCTGCCATGACTTGTGTGTTGAAGATACATTCTCCTTTATTCTGTGCTTATTTATGGCCTTATACCCTAGAGGCTCCTTTGTGTTGAGTTTTACTACTGCATTGCATTTTGACTATTTTCACCTTTTGGCCTTGAGCCAACTTCACTTTGACTCATGTTTAAGCCACTTATTTGACCATGTCTTCTGCAAAATCGACCATGCAATCACTTAGCTTCTGCAACTTGATGCATCCTTTGACCCATGGAAAGAACATCTCTTTGGGTGTCCTTGACCACTTTCGCCTCCCTACATTGAGCATAGGATTGTTCCCATCCTGGGAACTAGATCATTTATTTCTATGACACTCATTCTTTCCACTATATTATAACATTCTTTTATTCTTTTTCCAACTTAAAGAAAAAGACAAAAAAAATATGTATTCCAAAAAGAGCAGAAACGGGACAACATTTCCATATTTTGTTGGCAGCTAGAGTCAGTTGTGTCGCCCTTGAACAAAGCACTCAAAAGAAAGTCTCTCCTCCATTTTGGACAGGATTTAGTTTGACTTAGGTACGCCTTAACCTTGTTATTGAGCCAATACTCCTTTGATTGGTTACCTCTTCCAATCATATGGAGAGTTTGCTTGTGCCTCCTGCATGACGAACTTATACAGAGTTATCATATGTTTTCATATAGTCATCATTGAGTCATGCTTTTGTTCAAGGGAAGTAAGCTTGAGTCGGCCTCTCTGCGATGTCTCTTGACCTATTTTTCAGTCGGCCATCCCTCGTTGGTAGTGTCATGTTTATCATCACATCAGTTATATTGGTCCTTTGCTCGTGTTAGTTGGAGAAGGTCTCCATTGACGTCTTTCTGGCGGGTCTTGTCCTTATCGACAATGACATACTGCTCTGAGGGCAGGCCTAGAGCCACACCCTGGCCCTATTTTCATTATTGATAGGTCACCTTGTGCTCAGCATCGATCAGTATTATGGGTCTTTGACTAAGTGGTTTCCCTTGTGTTCGACATCAGATTTCATTATCACACATTGGGATTCGTGTAGTGCCTTGGTTTCCATTTGACCCTATTGGTGGATTCCCCACCTCTGTGTCAACTTTCATTATTGGTTGGTTCATAGGTTTTCTATCATGCGCTAGCTACATCTTGTTTACACCGAAAACATGCTTCGATAGGGTTATTACATATTTTTCATCTGATTCCTTCCACATTATTGGTCTATGGGTTATACTCATGCTAGATTGATGAAGGATGCCTTAATGCCTTCCTTCTAGTGAATCTTTTTCCTATCGACTACGGCTCATTTTCTTTGGGACAAAGATCTAGAGTCCATTTGGTAGTACCTTAGGGTTTGTAGTCAGTGGAAAATTCCTTTTCTATCGATAGTGGGAAACCATCATTGTCCCCTGATTGATAGATTCTTCTAGGTGTTCAACTTCAGATCATTCATTTGCACTTGTTAGATTGCATTGGGTACCTTGACTCTCATTATCATTATCAGTGAGTAGTCTCGTGTTTATTAACGGTATACATCAATGACTAGTAATCAAACGATTTCTCATGTGGTCAACCTTAGATCATTTATTCCCATTGTGTAGAAATGTACCACGACAGTCGGTGAAGACCTCGGGTTGCATCAGCATGTTTTGGTTCACTTGTCAGTTGCTCCTGTTACTTCTAGTTGACACCATCCACCGTATATGTTGCAGTTCTTCATAGCGACATCTTATATGCTAGCATCCGAGTTACGATGTAGTATAATTTTATTCCATCATGTTCATTTGGTACTATTGGGATCAATGTTTGACATCAGTGACCAGCTTCATCTTTCAGCTTCATTGATCATCTTCTTATATGTGATATTTAGACATGTACTTTTTTTATCATGACCAAATGATCCATTATGTACTTTCAGTTCTTTATACTTGTATACATATTGGATCTACTTTTACTTGATATGCAGACATGTTTTTCTTTCTCTGAGCATGGGTATGCACGCCTCAGATAGCAGTTTCTTTCTGATATCTTTTGATGGTTTGGCAGGCTGAATTCTAGTGAAGTCCTTCTCAGTCTCGACAAGGTTCTTTCCATATACTTAATACATTTCAGCCATCATGTACCCCTTCTGACCTCATATATTAAGGGGCATCTATTATAGCACCATTTACCACCCTTGGTATTTTTGATGCTTGGTTTATGGCCTAGGGCAACCCCTCCTTCCAAACTTGGTCCAAATATTTTTAAAATAGTGTTTTATTCCCTGTACGCTACTTTTCCCTAAGATAAAAGTGTGTACAAGTGGGTTAGTCAATACCCAACCCATGTATATGTGTTAAAACACTTAAAAAAAATAATTTCCTTAATTGTGAGCGGATTTCATGGGTTTTACCTGTTGATTACCTCCTATTGCCCGTGGCCCAACTGTTTCCCAACTAAAAAACTAATTGGGAGAAGTATAAATAGACTTCTATGGGAAGGCCTTAAGGAGGAGAAGAGATAGAGTTATTATATTGAGATTATCCCTGACTGAGTCTAAAGTATCCTTGTGCTTCATGCACTTCCCCAAGTTGTAGGAAACCCTTGTTTCCTTGATTATAGATATTCTCCCTCTTGCTTGAGATATCATATTATTGGTTATGGAAGGAGGCTGTTGAACACTAGGACTGGACAGATCCGGAGGACGGTTCCGCTTAGAGCTGGAAGAAGAAGACTTGGGTGAATTCTCTCTGTGTTATTTATAGCTTTCTACAATAAAAAGAAGCATTGTCTTATTTTCTAGATTAACTGTGTTTAAGCATCAAATAGTGTTGTAATTCATATATGAATGTTATTTTGATGTACAACTAATAATTTGCTTATATGATACAAAGTTAGTTTCATTAAAATGCTTTATCTCTATATTGTTATGTATGTTCAAATTGAATGATTTTTAGGTTTGAAGAACATCAGGAGTTGTAGAGGGTCCGAACCTTGCGAGATCTACCCAAACGAAGGACATCTAGGTATGGTCACTCTCACATAATTTGTTTATATAAGCATTTTGCCTGAGTTGTATGAGTGTTTCTTACTGTAGTTTTCTCTTGCTCTATTGGGGTTCCAACCCAAAGCTCTAGGGTACTTATTCCTGTAACACCCAAATGGCATCTTTGCATACATGAATGTACCCCAAGGAGTAGTGAATGTTGTCTTATCTCGATCTTCTAGCCAAACAGATATTTGATTATACCCAGAAAAACCATCTAACATGGAAATTTTGTCTAACCCAGTCACCTTTTCAAGAGTATGCTCCATCTTCAGCAATGGATAGTTATCTGTCTTGGAGCTTTAGTTAAGATTTCTAAAATCCACACACAATCTGATGTCACCACTTTTCTTTCTTACTGGCACTAGAATGGCAACCCAATCTGAGTATCTCATTGGAATAATGATTCTAGCATCCAACATTTTCTTCACTTTCTTTTCCATCACTAGTGGCAATAGTGAATTGATTTTCCTTAAATTCTGTCGAAAAGGCTTAGTACCATCTTTCAATGGTATTCTATGCTCAATGATAGATGTATCATATGTCTTAAGATCTTCATATTTCCAAGAAAAAACATCAACAACTTCACAAAACATCTTGTGAAATTCCATCTTTCTTTCATCTAGTAAATATTTTTACAACTTCACATACCTTGGTTCTTGTGTTCTACCCAAGTTGCAATATTCTAATTCAACATTTGCCTCAGCTAACTGTGGCTTGACTGCAACATCATTTTGATCAAAAATTTTCTCAAGTGGAATTAACCCCTTGGGAATATTATTAGTAGGCAGTTGTACGATAGGTTGATGAGCAATTTGTTTTTTTAGATTTTTGAAATCTTGATGATCAACATCAACTTGCGTTAGGTCTTCTTCTTTATCAATATTTAGAACAACAAACTCTTCAGCAACTTCAATGGATTTTCTTATCTCCTGGTCATCTTCAAAAAATTTCCAATGCTTAACATTATCGTGAATGTTAGGTCTAAACCTAACTTCCACTTCATATTTCAACTTTATCAGCATTGGAATTTTGAATGAGCTGGCCGAAATAGAGAGTGAATCAACTAGAATATTACTTTGTCTTGGAACAAAAGAAATATTAAAGACCAGGAAGGAGTCTTCTACAATTTCCCATACTGCATTCCAGTAATCTCTGAGTCTAGAACACTTGGTTTGATAAACATTTCTAATTTGGTGAATAATAATTTTAGCATCTCCAAAAACAGAAATTTCTGATATATTCATATCTTTTTCCTTCTTTAAACCAATTAACAAAGCTTCATATTCAACCACATTATTAGTTGTCTCAAATTCAAGTTTGAAAGAAAAAGTGAAACTTTCCTTCAAAGTAGAAATAAGAACAATCCCTGCACCAGCACCTTCTTTGGAACTTGAGCCATCAAAAAACATTTGCCATACCTTTGATCCTTCATGATTGATTTTATTTTCAGTAGGCTTTAAAATACGAAAACTTTATGTAGGAAAGGTGGAGTCATCTATATGTAGAATGCTTGAACTAACTCCAGTTTTTCTAGCATATATCGGATGATTAGTAGGGTCTTTGCTATCGCTAATGATATATGCCAGCTGAGCTTCTATGTAAAGTCTTCTTTGTTCTCCTACAAAAACAAGAACAATAGCATAAGTTAAATCCATTTGTAAGGTTCATCCCAACCTTTTAATCCATGACCTAGAAAGTAACATACCAAATTTGGGAGGGATATCATCTACAACAATATCCATTACCATCCCTGTCATAGGTAACTGAAAAAGACTTACTGCAAGGTCTTTGATGACGCCAAGGCATTGGACTTTCCGAGAATCAAAAGAATAGAGATCTTGGTACTCTCTAGTTATCTCAAGACCTAGTTCATTCATTAATACCTTGGGCTTTAAATTATGTGAAGCTTCAGAGTCCATAAGACAATTATGCAGGGTCTTTTCATGAATATTCAGAGATAGATAGAAGGGAGGGGTAGAGTCATCTTTGTCTTCTACCAAAGGACCTAAAATAATGGTGGGTTTATCATCTTGAAGGTTAACAAAATTAGAGACTACTTCAGTAGATGAAGGCTGCAAAGCTTTCATAAAAGTATTTTTGAAATCTTGATTTTCCATGAGTTCTACAAGGGGAAAAAGAATCTTGATCTTCTGAATCTCATTTTAAAAATTGAAGGAAGAGTGTGGTTTGTGAGCAATATTTACCTCAAGTGAAGGAAAATCAAATGCTACCGGAATTTCCAGTTTTTCAGCTTCGGTCACTTGTTTCTCTGATGGAATATCGGATGCTACCAAAATTTCCGGTCTGCCATATTTTTCAACTGAAATTTTAAATACATCTTTATTCTTCTTCAGTTGTGCAACAGGCTTAGAAGTGTCATCAGTTTTCTTTGATCTGAGATTGTATCTGCTTTGATGATCAGTTGCAATCATGAAATCATTAGGACTCACTTCATTATTCTGAGTATATGACATAAAGTCTTAATACTGTTCTTGTGCAAGATGAATCATTCCTTCTTTGTCTCTAAGACAATTTATATCAACACCTCTTGCTAACCCTTCAACTTCTTATTCATCTTCAAATGTAAAATTTTGCAAAGGAGGCTGCACCTTTTGATCATCAAAATCTCTTCTTTTTCTCTTCAAAATTTGAGGAGCATTAGGTCTTCTGAACTGTTGTCTATTTGGCAAATCAAATGAAACATTTATGGTAGGATATGGTCTTCCTTCCATCTTCAACTTAGAAATATCAATAGCCAATGATTTGACCATCTTGGTAAGCTCATCTAGCTTAGGATCTATGTTAGAAGTTCCTAAAGTAGAAACTTCAGCTTTTTGCTTTCTTTTTTCTCTGTCAATCCCTCCTTTGAGTCTATTAGCTGCTAATATATTTGATTCTAACTCCAGTTCATTGTCCTGCATTTGTGATAGCGTAGTGGATCTTCTTTCTCTCAACAATAAACAAAAGTCAGGATCAAAAGCACCAACACAAGTGATTTTAGTTGAAGCTTCAGTAGGCTTGATTTCAGTAGGTATCTTGCTATAAATTTTATCAAATCTCCTAGAAAAATAAAAAATTTATTCTCCTTATCTTCTTTTGATTGCACCAAATTCTATGATAGAATGCAAAAAATATTTCTTGTCACCCCATTTTCTTAAAATTGTTTCATCTAGGACTTCAATTCCAATGATGCTACTAGCTGTCAAAGATCTGAACCATTTCATTACATCACCCTCTAGGCTCTGAACAAAAAATCTCATCCAAATATATTCATGCTCAATGTTCAGATTATCAACATAAGCATAAAAATTAGCAAGATGTTCTTCAGTTGTTACCTCCCCTTCACCATTAAATTTAGGCATATACTTGAGATAATCTCCTATAGGTAATGCATTCATAGGCTAAGGTAAAACTAAAGGAGAATACCTAGTAACAACAATTGAATTCATTTGTTTCCGAGAAAACTAGTGTCTTTTCAATCTGCTAGTCCCACTAGGATTGGAAACTATCCTAGAAACAAACAATCAAAGCAATTTGTGATTTCCTCTATGTATGATAGATAAGAGAGAAGAAAAGGGAGCAACCTGGATCTTCCGCTTGACTCCTTTCTTGATTTCTCTCCCCCTTGATACAACTTGCAACTTCTCTCCTACTTGTCCTACTTAGAGAATACTTGTAGAAACAAAGTAACAAAACACCATCAAAGCATCTTGATCTATTATATCATAAACAATGTAGAATCAGAAATACATTGAACATACAATAGTATTCACAAAATAACAAGATTCACAAATACATGATTGTATGGAGGAAAACTCAAAGAACTTTATTAAAATAGAACGCAGAATTACAACCGAGCTATCTGATCCAACATCATCCTCCCAGCATCAGAGCTCTCTTCACCTCATGAAAAGCAAAATCACCCAAAAATACAATGTTCTTTCTCAAAGACAAACTATCAGAACTTCTTTACATATTACAAAATTCCAGCCTTTAGATCTCTCAGATGAGGGATCCATTTATAGATTTCTGCAAGGGTGTGAGTGATCTCTAGGTTTTTGATTAGTTTCATTCCACTTGTTGTTCTTGGTTCCACTTGGAGATTTCTTGGATCTCTTACTCATCTCTGGGCGAATTCAGAGAGGCAAGTGTCATAGGAGAAGTTTCAGGAAGATTCCATGAGAATCCACTTAGCATCCACTTGTTCATCCTCACTCATCGTACCCCACAGAAGACCTCTTTAGTATGCATCACACCTGGCTAGTGTAGAAGTCAGTATGCATTGCACCCTATCAGTGGAGCAGTCAATATGGTCCAGTTTTGGCCCGTTCTGAGTGGATTTTTAGGTGGAACGTTTGGGGAATGATGTAATCAATTGACCATGATCCTTTATGGTATGAAACAACACTTTTAGGGGTTAAAGAGCCCTTGGTTTACCAACATATAAGATTGGAGTTATAGTGCCCAAATATGTCTATAACAGTTGCCCCCTAAAGCATGAAGTCGTAAATATTTTGATGTCGGGTGAAATGCTTTATCATGAGGATCTAAGGTATTCGAACTGGAAGGTGACTTGTACAAGATACAATACAATCAATCATCATCATATTGTTTTCATGATCTATCTGAGGTGGGTATTCCCATGCTCAACTTTATAAATTCATTTTTCATGTACATAGGATAGATAATCATCTGCAGTTGCAGACTGGTGATTCTTAATATGAAGAGTCATCTTCCCTAGCTTAGATGACTATCTGTGCAGCTTCTGTGTACATTTGATGTCTTTGTATTCCTGAATATATCGCAGCCTGGATGGATGAAACTAGATCTGGGGTCTTCAAAACCCGTTCAATCTTCGCCTGATGTACAAGTTGATCCATGTGAAAAGATGTCCCGAAGTTGAACATGGAAAGACATTGCCTGATTACCATCCAATAATGTAAGTTGTTAACAGGTGTGAGAGGAATCACCGATAATGATAATGACCCTCAAGGTACTAAAGTACAATTCACGTGGTGTGAATATATGATCCAATGTTGAACACCATGCAAAATCTTTTGGCCGAAGGCCATTGATGTAAACATGTCGCCGGAAGTGAAAAAACTTTCCATTGAGGTATGCAAGCTTCAAAGTACTGAAAGGGTTGTTTCTAAGTCAACTTCTTGGATAATGAGCTGATATTGACAAGAAGTGACCCATCGTAGGAGGGCCTTAATGTATCCCACATCTACGACACGAAACGAAGCAAATGATTTTCTGGAGGTGAAAATGATCTGATGATACAAGGTTCAGGAATGGTGGTCATGAAAAATGGAGGGTGAAGGTATTGCAATGGATGATCCATTAACTGGATGGTGAATTATCTGAATGACTTCTCCTGAACATATCAGTGACATTGAGATGGATTGGTAGTGTTAACCCCAAAAGATGGATGGTATGGAGGACCAATGGTGATATGACCATTGAACAGAATAACCCAACCCGACTCAATCATGGTGATGGAGTGAAAGTGTCATGTTCAAGAGCGATCTGCTACCAATAAAATTATTCAAGTTTTCTTCCCTTTTTCCCCAGTCATTGCTAACCAATACCTATTTATTTTTGTCAATATTGGGGAGGATAACATATGCTTGTTCTATAATTTTCCCTTCAGGAAAACCTACCGCTATGTCTTAGCGAGTCTAATGAGAGTGAAACTCGTTCTTATCTGGGTGTACAAGTTTGTCGCTATTGTTTTAACGAGTTTAACGACAAAGATAACCTAGTCCTTTTCATGTTTAGAGAGTTTGAAAAGGGATGAAAAGGAAACTCCAGTAGTTATTTTTTGTAGCATAATCCCTTAAGTCCGAAAAAGATTAAAATAATACAAAAGGGATGACTTTTCCGATCACTTTAGCGAGCTAAAAAAGACAAGTGCTCGAACTTTTTCATGCGATAATCCCTCAGGTCTGAAAATTTTAAAATATACAGGAGGGATGACGCTTCCAATCACTTTAACAAGCTGGAGAGGCCAATTTCTCGATAATCTTTTCATATTTAACAAGTCTGAAAAGAGTTTAAAGGAGACTCGTTTTTTAGGAATGAGTGGCGTTTCAAGTTAGCAACTGGTTCCGAGTAAGCTTGGAACTTCTCAAAACATGGTGATGTGAAGAGGGTGGCTAACAGGACCACTCATTGCAGTTGTTACTCAAAAGGGTAAACAATCAAGTGGAAGCGTATGATCAACCAAAAGAATGGAGGTGATGGCAGGAACAGAACCAAGGTTTAAAAGGCTGATGTAATGGCAATCACAAAGGTTATTTACTGAAGGTAGGTTCATTTTTTAAAGAGCTTGAACTCTGGGGGAACATATGCTCTGTGGTAGGTTTATTTTTTAATGAGCTTGAACCATATGATAACATTTCTCATTTTGGGAGTGGGTTCATTTTTAACGGGCTTGAACCTTGCAGAAACTATGCTCAGTGAAGGCAGGTTCATTTTTTAGTGAGCTTGAACCTTGCGGGAAATATGCTAGGGTGGCAGGTTTATTTTTTAACGAGCTTGAACCTTACTATAACATTGATCAGTGAAGGCGGGTTCATTTTTTAGTGAGCTTGAACCTTGCAGAAACTATGCTCGGGGATTTATCCTTTTATGCCAACTAGAAATGACCAAACTAAAAGCTAGAAAAACTAAAAAGGTAAGGAACTACTAAGGTTAGGTAGGATGGTTTTGTCAGTAGTTTAGACAAAACACTTCCTTTGCTTCATCTCTAGTGTAGACGAAGGTGAATGGTGGATTAGACCAATCACCTAACCTAAGAAGTTGAAAACTAAAAAGCTAAAAAGCCAAAAAAAATTAAAAATCTAAAAAAATGAAATTGATCTTTTTTTCTTGCATAAAAAGGTTTGCATGCCCCTAGGCATCGAGAAAAGGAGAGTCTCCAGGTAACCATATGGAAATCACTGCGGTTAAGTAGTATATTTTCTGTTAGCAGATCCGACGAAACAACTCCTTGGCTTTGTCCATTAAATAGATAAAGGTGAATGGTGTGAGATAACACTTCCAATCACATAACCTATAGGGAAACCTATCTTTTTAGCTAGTTTCGTCTACCCAAGCAGGCTAGGGTGCATGCCCCCTAAGATTTGTTACATTCATCAAACTACTCATGTTAATTAGGTGGATGGAATGAAGGTTGAAGAGACATTCTTGACGCAAAAGGACCATTTAGGGCTGATGTTTGACCTGAAGCTTTATTGAACTGGGAAATGAATGTTGGTCAATAAGCTGGACAAGTTTTCCTTCATGCAGAAAAAACATCACTTGAAAGAGTGTTGAAACAATAGCCTCCATGTTGTGAACATATTCATGTCCGAGGAGTAGATTGTAATCTAACGGTCCTTGGATTACCATCAAGTTCAAGTGAACGGTTTTCCTTCTCAAAGTTATTGGCAACTTGGGAAGGATCCCTAATGGTTGAGTGGTTCCTTTGTTAAATCCTGACAACTTTTTGTAACAGGGATAAGCAATGGCGAACCAAGCGCTTTCCAGGTAGTTGAGGAAAGGATACTCACTGAAGCCCCTTCATCTATGATAGTGCCAGACACGATCATTTTTTAAACTTGTACTATGATCCGGAATGGTACATTAGAAGGCAGGCGGGATCTTGCTAGTCGATTCCAATCAAAGGAAGTAACCAGACTACTTGGAGGGGGTACCAAATAAATGGTTGAATTAACCCCTTGAGTCGCAGGAACTGAGAGATTCTCATCCTGTTGTGAAGGAACAGGTAGTTTTCCCCCAAGTTCATCGGACTCTGAAGTAACAAAAAGAATTTGAACAGTATCATTCTCACTCTCTTTGGGAATGGTATCATCTGAAGGTGGACCTTCTTAAGGCAAAACTGGGTCGACGGCCATCTCGGCCTGCTGAATTTGGTTTGGTATGGACTCAGAAGATTCACTTTCAATGATAGGTGTTTCGACCGAAGATTGAGTTATGTCAGTCAGATTTTCAACTAGTAAAGGACTTGCGGAGAGTTTCTTGTATCCAGATGGAAGTCACTGTGATGGAGCAAGATGGTTATGCAAGACTCTTTTGGCCTCATCAAAAAAAGGACAACAAGGAAGGTGATGGTCCCCTTCACATAATCCACATGGAATTTTGACCTTTCCTTTATGTCCATGAACTTCATTTTCAACAGTTGATGGTGTATTGTCAACATGATCACCAGAGGTTGATGACACTAGACAGTGCGAATGGGGAGACCATTCTCTCAAGATCCGAGGAAGTCAAGGAAAATCTCGATGAAAATGGTTTCCTCTACAAATTACAGAAGGAAATCTGGGAGATTTGGTGTGCAGATTTTCACCAGATGATTCATGGTTTCCCCCTTGCTTAACTAACTTCTTCTTCTTCTTCTCCTTCCCTTTCTTCTTCTTTTCGGCTACTTGGTTACTAGTATCACTATTTTCACCAATCAAAGAGGAAGAAGGGGAGGGAAAAACAAACGAAGAAGGATGTGAAGGGTCAAATTCAGTATAACCTGGTTGCTGATTTGATTGCTGAGGACTCACGATATTTTGAATGACAGAGGTTGAGAATAGCCATACCAGCAGACCAATTGTGATTTCTGGAAGGGACAATGTGGCCATATACGGAGCAACAATATTTTCCCAAGAAGAAAATGGGCTAGGATTCTCCTCAAGAGGGATTCCATGATTGATGGACTCCATTATCTCAACCTAAGATCAACGAAGGAACATGGATGTTATTTCGAATTAAATAAATTTTAATGACACTTTGACACAACTTTTCTTTTTCAATTTTTAAGAGTCGAGAAAAAGCTAAAGATGACTCTAATCCCCTTCAATTTTTAATGAGCCTGAAGTGACAAGTGCTTAGATGGACCTTTTCTTTTAAGGAGTCGAAAAGGAATGAAACTGACTACTCTGGAAATCTATACAAAGGTATTACCAAACCAATCGCAAAACTACAAAATACACCTTGGTGATAAATGAAAGAGAAATTACCAAGGACTTATGTACGGCAGTAAATCTTCCTGAATGTTGTGTTCAGTGCATTGCGATCAATACAGTGGTAGACACGGCTTCCTATGGATAAAGGATATAAGCCTATTGTGGTCTCCCAATATATACTCGATGGTATAGGGAGCACAAGTCCATGCTAGCACTGGTCATATCAAAGAGGAGGAATCACCCAACCTTGGATGAAAACGATAGTTACTAGATTTTATGATGCCGGAACATGTCTCTAGCCTAGACGTCTAGATGTGTTGCATTAGGTTCCAAAGCATTATTAAGTTCATTGAAATTTATTTTAGAGTTTATATTTCTTAGAAGTTTTCCTTTCAATGGTTCACCGCGTGATGTAGATGTAAAATTCCTAAATATGCAATCTAAAATGATAAACAATTGTTGTTTATTTTGCAATTAAAATCCTAGCTACTAAGGAAAGAAGATCCAATTTCTTTCAAACAAAGAGATAAGAGCACACACTAAATGCACTTTTCCTAAATCATTTTTTGCACATAGTCTAAATGCAAATGCAAATGCATGTATTTGTTTTCCATTCCCTTAATGTGAGAAATGCAAAAAAGGAAAACTAAGTATATATCTGAAATATTTTCTTCAAAGCGACATTTCAACAATTTATTTTCAAAATGAAAGGAAGACTTAACGACACTTTTCAATTTCGAATAGACGGAAGGAAGACTCAATGACACTTCTCTTTTTGACACAAAATGACAATTACGACACTTTTGCACAAAAATGGCAATTTGATTTAAGTAACTTTTCAAAAAAGGATTACAAATGATGGACAAATACATAAAAACATTTGCTAATCCTAATCAATGGAGGCTAAACTATGTAAAGCAAGGAGGCTTCGGCATTGAGATATTGTCTATAAGCAGCAAAACAATTGAACAGAGCTAAAAACAAGGACAAAAAACCCAAATTTCAAGGAGAGAAAAATGATTACTCAGTCATCGCACCTGTGCTTCACAGAAACAGGGATGCATCCCAACTCTTACACTCGAGAAGTTCGATGCATACTGGCCTCCAGTGACAGACAGTGTGATGGGCCAGGCAGCGCTACTGAGGAGGTTTTTGGCTCAAATTCACAGCTGATTTCAATGAGTTAAGCTGAGCTATTATGGACAATAAAGAACAAAGTATAGGGGTATGATCTTGGAAGGTTATTGAGCTACCAACGGGGCAACTAGAATGCTTGCAAGTCAGATGTTCAAATCATAAAATAAACCAAAGATTGACTCAAGCAGCATTCATATACTTTGTAATTGCAGAGCAAGAGCAATTTGAAGGCTATTTGTCTAACTTAAGGCTCCATCTATAGTTTATAAAACAAACATTCAACAACAAACAAACAAACTATTCGATCCCCTGTGGAGTTTCCATTTTGTTTCCAAGAAAAATAGTGTCTTTTCGATCTGCTAGTCCCACTAGGATTGGCAGCTATATTAGAAACAAACAATCAAAGAAATTTGTGATTTCCTCTATGTATGATAGATAAGAGAGAAGCAAAGGGACCAACCTGGATCTTCCACTTAACTCCTTGCTTGATTTCTCTCCCCCTTGATAGAGCTTGCAACTTCTCTCCTACTTGTCCCGCTTAGAGAATACATGTAGAAACAAAGTAACAAAACACCATCAAAGCATCTCGATCTATTATATCATAAACAATGCAGAATCAGAAATACATTGAACATACAATAATATTCACAAATAACAAGATTCACAATACACGATTGTATGGAGGAAAACTCAAAGAACATCACTAAAATAGAAGGGAGAATTACAACCTAGTTGTATGATCCAGCATCATCCTCCTAGCATCAGAGCCCTCTTCACCTCATGAAAAGAAAAATCACCCAACAATACAATGTTCTTTCTCAAAAACAAACTATCAGCACTTCTTTACAAATTACAAAATTCCAGCCTTTAAATCTCTCAGATGAGGGATCCATTTATAGATGTATGCAAGGGTGTGAGTCATCTCTGGGTTTTTGATTAGTGACTTTCCATTTGTTGTTCTTGGTTCCACTTGGAGATCTCTTGGATCTCTTACTCATCCTTGGGCGAATTCAAAGAGGCAAGTGTCATAGGAGAAGTTTCTGGAAGATTCCATGAGCATCCACTTAGAAAATTGTCTCAGACATTTGTCCATCCTCACTCATCGAACCCCACAGAAGGCCTCTTCAGTATGCATCACACCTGGCTAGTGTAGAAGTCAGTATGCCTCACACCCTATCAGTGGAGCAATCAGTATGGTCCAGTTTTGGCCAGTTCTGAGTGGTTTTTTAGGTGGAACTTTTGGAGAATGATGTAATCAGTTGACCATGATCCTTTAGGGTATGAAACAATACTTTTAGGGGTTAAAGAGCCCTTGGTTTATCGACATTTAAGATTGGGGTTGCAGTGCCCAAATATGTCTATAACACCATTGAGTTAGGGGGTTGATTAGGACCTATCATGGTGTGAGTTACTGGGGTTTGTGGAATAACAATTGGAGTTACAAGGATTTGTGGAATAACAATTTGAGGATTTTGAACAGTATATGAGGAAGAACCAACACTCGATGTAGAGACTGTTTGTTGACTGGAAAACGAGAGAGGTATAGAATTTTTTGTAATATCAGGAGACAGAATTTGTTGTAATTATTCAAGAATAGCTTTTGAAAAACGAGAAATAGAAGAAACATGCTTTTGCTTACTCTTTTTCTTGATTAGCTTCTTAGGATCAGGGACTTGGTTTTTCAAAGGAGAATATGGGTTTTCCATAGTTCTAGCCTTTCCTAGAGCCATAACTTCAACAATGGAGTCGCCAGGTGTAAAGAAGTCTAAAAGGACAGTTGGAACTGTACATCTCAGAATCAGACTTATAACTTCGTCATTTAGCCAAGGATAAACTTCAATTTGACTCCCTGACAATAGCACCAAAGATGTTAGCACAAGGACTTACTCCTAGACTGCAAAAGGAGTAAGCCTTACACATCATGATTTCATTTCAAAATTAATAGGGTTTTTTGAGTGGTCGGATGGCTTCTGAAGGAGTTTTGAAATGATTGTGTTTCTCTTTAACTTTCATGCATTTGGTAAGTTGTGGCAAGCATATATTGCATGGTTAAGTGAGTAATATAGGGGAGCAGAGGAAAAAGACAGGTAGCTGATAAATATCCTCAAAAACTGAGTATCTTAAGACAGTCACCTCAACTACATAAATAGCCTTGTAACAAACTCTTCTTCTTGGCAAGGAAAATAACACATAGAAAGTAAGAAAAAGTATAAAGTATTTAACAAATCCTTTTTGAAACCTTCACTAACAATTTCTACCTGAACTGATATTGTGATTTACAGAAAACTGGATAGTAGATAAGTCATCATTAGATCCTCTTAATGATTCTCACTCATACTATACTAGCTTCTGTAATTTATCATTTAAAAGATTAAAATAGGCTTGGCAAGGGAGACAACAATGAAAAAGTAAAACTTGTATAAAGTATCTCACAAATCCTTTGTGAAACCTTCACTAACAAGTCCTACTTGAACATATATTATAATCTACAAAAAACTAGACAGTAGATAAGTCATCATCAGATCCTCTTAATGATTCTCACTCATACTATACTAGCTACTGCATATTTGTAGTTCAGAAAATTGAAAATAGGAGATAGACAAACCACACATTATATATGACTTGAATCACAAAATCCTCCAGCATGAAGTGCAAAAAAAACTATTTTATTAAGCTGAATCTTCAAGTGAACCAAAATCCAACCCTGAAATGATATTTACAAAAGATATATATAGGGAGAGAGGCACCAACTCCAACTCTCCTAAATCGGTGGTTCCACTATTTCCTTATAACATAGGTGTATTTCAAATATTAAAAACATATCCCATCGAATTGCAACAGAGAGTACAGGTGTAGATGAGAAGAAGAGGAAGAAAGACACCTTGTTGCTCGAAAAATTGACTGATTGCCCCGTTTGCTATTGAATTTTCTCTTTATGGCATTGACTATTGAATGACCATATGGATTCATTAAATACAAACTTCAACAACCACATAACTATCCCATATCCATAATATTTCTTATCCATATTGTTATGGGTTGCTATCTTTCCAAAATTGGCCCAGAGGTTTTCAGTTGATAGCCGTATATTTCTATTGAGATAGGTGCTACCAGAAATTCTATTAATACCTATAATAGTGGAAAAAAAAACTAGAAACACTTCCAACATTTTTGGTAAGATAACATTTCCACTTCAAAACTTTAATAGAAATGCTTCGAAAATACCTTTCATTCCATGTGAGCTGAAGCCTCTGCAAGCTTACCCAATTTTTTTTAATTCTAACAGATTTAGACCTTGCAATTTTGGTTTTTTCTCCTTTAATGGTTGCCTCTTTATTTTCCGCTCCTTTTTTTATCTTTCTTCTTTTGGAAGGCTCTGATGGCTGGTCCATGGGAACTTTACCTCTTTTCTTCTTCAAGGATCTTCTGATTTCTACAATTGAAGGATCCTCAATCTGCAACTCTGTTGGTTGCTATTCTATAATTATTACTTCAGTCAGTAAACAAGGATTATTTAGGGCCTTTGATTTCAATTTGTATTTGTTCTTTTCCCTGGTATGTCTCCTCCTAGTTCCAGCAACTAGTTTTAGCTCTTATTTCTTGTTTTTAATGGTTCTTGTATACCCTGCTTCCTTTAGTATTTCCTCATTAGAATCAAGAGGTTGGTTTTCTTGTTGTTGTTCATGTGCTTCCAAAATTTTAGGAAACACCTGCGCTTTAGATTTTTCTTCAGCTACAAGTTTTCTTCTCCAAGTTCTTGTGTAAACCTTAGGAAAAGGTCTAATAGGGAGAACCATTTTTGAGCTTTTTGTTTTCTGGGCAGAAGAGCTTTCACCTTTCTCCTTTCTCTTTTCTGATTCAGCAACTAAGGGTTTCTCTTTGCTACTTTTGGCACCTCTATTCACACTTTCCCTCTTTGTATTTCTTTTGGAGTTTCCTTCAATTGATACAGTTGATGTCCTCTTTGTTTGAACATTTGTTGAAGAAGATTTAGAATTGTTGGGGTTTTGGTGCAGGTTGGCCTTCCCTCTAAAACAAGAAATGGTCCCAGGTTTGGCTTCTTCTTTCAGTTCCTCTTCAACCAGAATCTTCATAATTGCCTGATGATACATGTTGTATTATGATGCTTCCTGATGTGTTTGAATCCTAGCTGCCATTTTGGTCAGGCTCTTCAATATGAAATAAGGTAGATTAAGAGTGCTCATACCTGCAAAATGAAAAATAAACCTCATATGGTAAAGAAAATCTACTATATATCTTCTCTCACAAGTGAGAAAAATATTAACGAGTTTGATTGTTTCTTCCCATTCTTTCTTATGATAATTGGTGGGAATTCCTTTGGCCTAGTTAGGATCTCTATATTCATCTATGATAAAAGCGTTGAGATCTCCTCTTGTAATGGGTTGTCCTTTAAACCACTTTTCTCCTTCCTAGCGAAGGTTAAAAGCCTCTGCAATTGACTGTTCTAAAACCTTCAACCTGAGACCTAAGATAGTAGCTTCCTGTCCATTTAAAGTTTGAGCAAACTCTCAAGCTACACCTTGATGTGAGTCTCCTAACCTTGTGTGGACTAGATACCAGCCTGCCTGAATATATAGACTTCTAACCTTTGGATTAACATCAACTACCTCAGCTCCTTGAGGTTCGATTCTCTTAAGCTTTCCACATTTCCTAGACTTTGGTTCCATAGAATATCTACTCGCTGGTTATGAAGAATAGGTGTCAAAGTGTGGAAACTTATCAAACAGCTGTTGCAACTATCTTGAATTAGGCTCCTTGAAAATCTGGGATTTTTTCTTAACCTCCTCAATCAGTGTCTCCTTAGTTTCATTTCAGAAATTAGAAATGGTGACATTTCCTCCATTTTTGAATATTTGAGATGAAGTTATGGGTTAATATCCCATACCTATAATCCTTCATGATCACATAAGATTTCATGTCAAAATAGACAGCATGTAGTAGTAATGATGAAGTCAAGTTGCCTTGGAGAGTCCAACTGATCTGCTATAGGTGGTTGTACGAGATTTTTTGCAAATCTAGCAATTTTCCTACATTAATTCAAACTGGATGGAAATTTCGGTAGCGCATCACCTGGAACAGAAAGAATGGTCATCGAAATTTGAACAAATGTCTGAGACTGATGTTGCAGACACGCTTAAAATTTTGCGAAACACAAGTTATTTAAGATGGGTGGGGTAGGCAACAGCTATGACTAACACCTAGCAAACACTATCAACCCAAATGATTAACCACTACCACTTGACTTGACTTGAAGTTTGAGACCTATCCAATCACGAAACCTCATGATTTGGATTAGATATTCCACCATTATGACACATGGACAATTGAAAACGGTTGCATTTTTGGTTTTATTTTAAAAAATAGAAAACGCTACCGAAAATTCTAGTAGCATCGGAAAATTTAAAAAAAAAAACTAGAAATAACACAAGAATGGAAAGCTTTTCCAAAAAATAGGGGAGACTGTCTGAATGAGAAAAACGGGCGATACTAGAAATTCCGATAGCATTTTAAAAAATTTTGAAATTTACAAAATTAATCCTAAAAATAAAAATTTCAAACCCTACTCATGACTTAGCCTAGAACTGTGCTAACATTTGTCACATACCAAAGGCACTAACATATAGATCACTACCACATATCCAGAGCATCATCATGAAGATCAAAGTCACATATCAAAGTGCTACCATTGTCATGTCAAATTCAATATCATATCAAAGTTACTATAACCATTACTATCATTATGGCACTTTCACTCATCATTGCCAATATTATCTTGAATGCATTGTCACAATTATACATCAAAGTTACTATTATGCAACAAGGCCATACATTTATTTTCATATCAAAGGGTATTTTCATAAATAGAACCTATGCTTCATCATGATCACTATCATATACATTGAGGTTACTGTCATACCAAAGGTCACAATAATACTAGTTCACTGTCACATCAAGGGTTGTGTTCAAGTTTATTACCATATGCCAAAGTTACAAGGCTAACTATGTAGGCCACATTTATAGTTTGATTCATAGATACAATGTGAGCTCAGATATATGAGCCTCAACGAAACCAAGTTACAATGATTCGATCCCATAACAAAAGTGAGTTATCATAGATTAATGAATGTGAGTCATAAAGAATAGATTTGAACCATAGATATAATGTGAACTGCAAATACGAACCATAGATATACAAAGAATAGAAGCGAGCCATAGAATTATGAATATGGGCCACAAAAAACTCAACGAGCCAAAAATATTATGCAATTCATAAATAGATTCACGTGAACCACAAAACATTCAATGGGCCATATATGCAATCCATAAATAAAGTGACTCAAAATTAATAATACAATCTAGTTATCCACTTGTAATGCGAGTTATAAATATAGGGATCTCTAAAATTTTCAATACAATCCAGTGATCCACAATATGATCTAGCAAGGCACAATATGATTTAACAAGCCATTGTAATGAGATATATAAATAAAGTGATCTTCAAAATTATCAATACGATCGAGCAAGCCTCAATATGATCTAGCAAGCCACAATATGATCTAGCAAGCCACTGTAATGTGAGATATAAATAAAGTGATCTGTAGAATTACCAATACGATCCAACAAGCCTCAATACGATCTAGTGATCCATTGTAATGTGAGATGTAAATAAAATGATGTCATTCGAGTGGTGCCATATATGTTGCCATAGAAATGCCAAAATCGCACATATATTGGATCAAGCCTCTATAAATAATGTGAAATACATCAAAGAATGTGGGTCATGTAATGAAACAAATTTCTTGTTTTGAAGTGAAGTATTTATCTTTTTTATAGCCTTCCTTAAGAACGAATAGGTGCCAATAGAAGTCAATATGACTTTATAAATTTGGAGGGAAAGCACATTACATTCAAATTTTCTTATTTAAATATTTAAATATATCTCCAAACTCTTTTATGATTACTTTCCCAAGTTCCAACCTTATCAAAAATAATAATTCTTTGTCATTTTCCTCTTCGGGGTAAGATGGGCTTCTTTTGGGGTAGGAGGGATTCGCATGGGAAATTCATCCCATCGTTGCCCCAAATTTCAACAACTCCTTCCCATGGATCAAAAAACCTTGTGGTTTCTCTATGTACACTTCTTCAATTACTCCATTGAGGAAAGTGGTATTCACATTCACCTGGTGCAATTTACAAAGCAATAGAAATAATAATTCTAATATAATTTTACCTGGAAACTTGAGCAAACATCTTGTTGTAATATTCTCTCTTTTTGCGGGAACCTTCTCATCACGGATCTCTCTTTGTACTTCTATATGCCTCTATTTGTTGCATGCTAGATATTGTAGGTCCACTTGGAAGCCACCACTGACTTCCCTTATGTCTCGACACAATTTCCACACACATCATTCTTCATGATGGAATGATATTCCTCCATCTCCTTCCAAAATTGTTGGCTTGTTTCCTCCTTATAGTTTAATGGCTTAGAATCAATGATGTGATTCATTAGTGTTGCATGTCCTAAGTACTTCTTAGGACGTTTTCTCTCCTTGAAGGTGTGAAAAATTGTAACTAGGTTTGGTCTTCATAATTATCTTTGTACCTCTATCATTATATATTTTATGTAAAAAGAAAAAGAAGAAAAAAGATTTGTATTATTATTGAGATAATCATTTTCTTCATGCTTCTAGGGTTTTTTGAGTCAAAGAGTCAAAGTAATATTTGGACCTATTGCAAAGCAAAAGGAAAAATAATTTTTAAATATGAAATTTGGGTCAAAAATCGAAATAAAAAATATTTTTCATCTTCTAAAATGTCAAATGACATGAATTAAATACATATAATTTTGACTTCTTTTAATATTAAAAAAGCATGAAGAACATGCATGATAAAATAATCAGATAAATTTAATAAATGTATTCCATGATTAATGTAGATACTAGTTACATTTTCCAATAGTCCCTCTTAACTAGAGAGGTATTCATAATGACTCTACAAGTCTATCTCAATTTAAAACATTCACATAATAAAGGATCTAGACTGATAAGCATCAAAATATCATCATAGTCAGCATTGTCACATTACCAAGGCCTTGACATGTACATTATATCTCTCAAAGAGCATAGCACAATTCTAAGAGGAATTCCATAGGACACCACATTGCCCCACTAAGGTACATATTCCACATAGGCTATCAGGAGTATATCTACCACTAGACCATTTCCCTCAAGGAAATGTCTGTCCATCAGATCATTATTATCTAATTCCATGTGACTTAGGATCTCCATCCTAATCCATCACATTACATGACTCAAAAATGTTTGTCCAAGATGTTTATTCAATCCATTATTTTCCTTATCCATGTCCATGTCCATGTACTTGACTTAGGATATTAGTCTTAATTCTCCATAGTACCTGACACAACGAAAACCAAGCTAATTGAAATCATCATTCTCCCTATCCATTATTCATGCACTAGAATTACGACTATTAGTATTGGCCTCGTACATGACACAGGGAGAACCAGTGTCTAACTATTATGCAACTAGCTCAAAAAATAGAACAAAATATAGATGAACACCTTCAAAATCAGCCTCTTTGAGGGGGCAACCTCCTTTACATTACACAAATGAACAATTCTTGGATGATTCAAATGCTAAACCTCCTTTCTATATATAGGAGTCATAATAGTAATAACATAAGGGCACAACAATAACAATAGTGGGTTTCTATGGGGCACACTAATAACAATATGGGGACAATAGGGGCACAATAATAACAATAAGGGTACAATGACAATAGTAATGGGGGAATCACTAGTATTATAGAGACCTAACATGCTCCTCTCCTTCATAAAATTGTTTTCCTCAACGCTTGAGTAGTTTTGGATGCTTCTATATAAAATTATCATCCTCCCATGTGGAATCTTCAGCGAATAAGTTCTTCCACTTGATGAGATACTCTTAAATTAATCGATTTTGTAGTTGTCGAGTTATTTTTCTATGATTGCTTCAAGTTCCAATATGATTTTTCCTTCCTCGTCAAGTTCTAGCAATATTGTGTGAACTAGGAGCTTGTCACCTATAACCTTGTTTAAACATGAAACATGGAAAACTAGGTGAACTCGGGAAGCTGCAGGAAGCTCCAATCTATATGCCATAGTACCAATCTTTTGCAACACCTTGTACGGACTGTTAACACCCAGGTTGTTCCCTATGACTCCTAAGGGAATACAGCCGGGGTAACCACTAACCAATCTTTGGATTACAGCTTCTAGCCCAGCTGTAATTAGAGAGGGCTCTCTCTGTTAGGTTTGTCTCTGTTTTATGGAGATTTTAGGCTAGTTATGAAGTGAGGGTTTTCTTTGGTTTTTGTTTGGTTGGGGGATGATTTCTAATAGTTTCAAAATGTTCTCTGCAGGTAAATTAATCCATTGGGCAATGGATTCTGTGGCTGTTGGTTTCTTGAAATCTTGAGTTAGGTGCAGCTGGAATTACAGGGCCTTTATATATTTCGTGAAACAAATTGTAGATTGTGATAATGAAGTGTGAACAACCAGTGAAAAGCAATTAAGAATTTTTCACTAAGCTGGGATGTGAGAAAGGGATGTATTCCTCAGGAGCAAACTTGAATTCCTGAAACAATAGATCACTATGATGATATAGTGTGAAAGGTAGCAATTAAGAATTACACTTTCATTACCATAACTGAAGAAAACATTTATAATAGCTTAGATTTAGTTCAGGGTAATCTGTGATTAAATCCTGAGACTATTCTTTTTCCTTGCTATTAGATATCTAAAACATGGGAAACATGAATGATATATGAAAGATAACAAACATATAATAAAGAGTAACAAGAAAACTTATTGAGTCATGAGATACGCAGGAATCCTGCAACATTTAGCCATACACCAGCAAGACATCAAGAGACACAAAGCTTTGGAAATTGCATCATCCTTTGTATTAATTCTCTAGAGATTTATAGTAGAAGAGGAGCAGAATAGATATCAAAATATTTCTTACATCCAATGTCCAACCCCTGCTAACAAATGCGAGGGGGAATATATAGAAGTCTATTACAAAATATCTCAGGCATTGAGTCATCTGAGAGGGAAAATATCTTCATTAACTCGTACAGAGATTGCAGATGAAAAGTTATTACAATCTTTAATAAACTTTAAAGGCTCTTAACTCTTGTCAGAACAATTTTGACCTTTGGAGCTCACGAAGTCGTTTGAGCGCTTTGATATAACTGTTGAATGACGTGTCTGTGCAGCTGTATCTTTCTGTAGCTTCTCGGCCCTGTCACCTGGGACTGCTGATGCTGCTGTGGTGGCCGAATACTTGTGCTGAGTTGGCTCAGCCTCTTTCTACATACCTGCTGATGTGTCTTTATCTTCCTGTGTATGAAAATTTAAATATTTTCAAAAAGTAAGATCTCAATTATTGACTTTGATTTAACAGTAATATTATCAAATCTTCGCACACATCTGGTGCAGGCAATTGATGCTTCAAAATTGACCCCATGGTCTCATCGGCCTCTGTATATTTATAAAAATGAGGAGGCTCATCAAACAAATGTGTGATCTCATTCATAATAAAAAATAGATTTTCTACCCTGTTAAAGAGGGTCTGCCCTGTTATTGGTCCTGTTTCTGTTGATGAACTTGCTGCTTCTGAAATCTGATTTAATGCAAAAGTGTTTACTCTCTTAGCATATTTCTCATGTGAGAGTAACTTTCCTGATGATTCCAGCAGGCTAGGCAGACCTCTGTTTTGCAATGCCATAAACCTGTTCTGAAACTTGTTGATGTCTGCTTGCATGTCCTGGACTCTTCGTTCCAGGGTCTGGATCAGGTTTCTCAATGTCAGGACCCTTTTTATTAGTGAGATAGTCTCTGTCCTATTTCCAATTCCCATTTTGATGAGCTTGGAGCTTGTTCTTGTAATTTATCACATTTATCATTTTATTGGCAATCTCAGGCATACTGCCTAGAGATTCCCTTGCTCGTTGTATCTCTCTATGTGCTTTTCCAATGAGCGTTATTTGCTCATGGATGGCCTCAATATACTCCCACTGATCTGTAATAGATTGGCCAATATCGCCCCATATGACCCTCTTGAGCTCAGATGTGACTTTGTCTAATGTGAGCTCTTTTTCTAGATCAGTTATCCTTTTCTTGAGGGCCTTCACCTCCCTCTCTCTTTCAGCCACATTCTGTTTGGACTTGTCATATTTTTCATTTATTTTTTCCAGAGTGCCCTTGGCTTGATTCAGCTCAGACATCTGAGACTCCAAAACTTGAATTTCATTCCTCAGCTTTTGCATATCAAGGCTTTCAGCCTGCTCTGTTGTTGGTGCTGAGGTGGTTGGTGCTACCTGTTGTACTTGTTGGCTGGGAGGGGCAGTGGCTTGAGAGATTTCCTCAAGATTTATTGTTTTTGGTGGTGGCTGTGAAGTTTTCCCGGCCTCCTTTTGCTGTAATGCTGCTTCTAATGTGGCCTCTGATTCCTGCAGCTTTTCCTGAGTTTGGAGGAGCTCTTTGTAAAGTGTCATTAGTAGAGCAGCTGCATCCTTCTCCTGCCTTTGCTGGGCAACCTCTTCTGTTTGTGGGTGAAGAGTTGCTGGGATTTTTAGCATCTTTTTTAATGCTGCCATATCAGCATCCCTTAGCTTCAGGATTTCTTGGACAGCCTTCACATCTTTTGGATCATGCCCAAGCTCTATTATAATTTCTTCCAGAGCTTTGATCCTATTGTCCTTAGCTTGAGAGGAAGCCCTTTCCAACTCAAGCTGTGCAACAGTGTTATTCAGGCTATTCTGCAGCCTGTAGTTTACCAGGGTCTTGTCAGCCAATGTGGCATAGACCATCTCACCCATCTGTTTATGTAGCTCTATTTGATCCATTGGGTGGATGTCTTTTGATAAGACCTCCAGATTGGTCCTAATGTAATCTGCAGCTGATTGTGGTTGCTGCACCATTGGTGTAAAGTGGCTCATGATCATCTTTCCTTCCTGTGTATCATAAGCAGACATGAGCCTTTGCTGGTTTGTAGGGGCCATTTTTAATAGGTGATTGTAAAGTTGTAGCTTTAGTGGTTCATTTCTGCTCTTGATATCTTTAAATTGCTGCTTAATGCTTCTCTCACCTTGCCTCCTTTGTCCTGAGGAGCTCACTTCTCCTACTGCTGCCCTGTCTTGCTCCTGTTGGAAGGAGCTGGCTGAGGCCTCCATGCTGGGCATTTCTTCATCAGAGAAGGGATTTATTCTTTGCCTCTTCTCTGGTGATGTAGTAAGGGGAGTTTCCCTTTCTCTTTTTCTATTTACGTCCTCCCTTTGAGGGGTTTGGAGGACGGAGGAGTCAACCCTTGAATCCTTCCTTGGAGGTGCCATTGGTGTTGTCTGTTGCTCGGTGGCCATTGGGGCCTCTGCTGATTGCTCCCCCTACACCTGTTGGTCCTTTTGCTGCTGTTCCTGTTGGGGTGGCTGTACTTGACCCTGTTGTGCTTGTGGCTCCTCCATATCCTTCTCCTTGCCTTTGCTTTGAGCCTGGCCTGTGGTTTGTACTGCCTCTTGATGTGCTGAAGATGATGAGGTAGCTACTCCTGTTTGAGGCTTTGGCAGAGTAAATACCTGTGAAGGAGATTCCAAGTCAGCCATTTTCAATAGATGCCTTCTAGCTCTTTCATTCAATTCTTCTTGAGTGACTGGTTCCTCCAGGGTGTTCCTTCTCCATTTTGGTTGGTTGGCATGTCTTTCAATGTAGGGCAAGCTCACATGTTCATAGCTGGAGAACTTGTATTTTAGCCTTCTTAAGGATATGGTCATATTAGGGTCATAAGGCTTCCAAAGGAAGCTGTGTTTTAGGCCAAGGCATTCTAGTTTCCTATCAACTTCTTTCCAGCCTTCCCTTTTGTTCAAGACAAGGTGGCCCAATTGATTTTTTACCTTTAGTTGTGCCTTCTTGCCCTTGCCTGCAAAGTGTACCATGTCAGCATTGCCGAATTGCCTGAAATATTCTAGGGAAAACAGTCTCATAGGCACATACTTGGGCAATCTGTATGGGTGTAACTCACACCCATATATTCTGATTACAGTATAGTGTTGGTAAAAGTACCAATCCCCTATGCTGTATACCTTGGATAGCTGCAGAATCCTCTGCATCTCATCAGTCAGTCTTGGAGGAGGTGAGCTTAAGAATAAAGACATGGCTGGATGGATGAAGAGGTCTATGAACTCATAGTATGTATATGGAGAGTAGGTGCTGAGGTGAAACACCGAGGTCCAGTACACCACTGACCTTGGATTGCCTGTTGCATCTGTTCTCTTAATCTCAAAGGATAACTTCTCATGTTGATGGTAAAGAATGAGGTGGTAGATATAGTAGGTGTATCTAAACACCTTCTCTCTGGACAAGTTCAAGAACTGCTCATGCATCTTATCTGAAATGTATGTGGCATAGTCATAACAGATTGGAGTCTTGCCAGGGGAGAACATGGTCATCATTACTAGCACCATTTCATCAAGAAACTCCAGTGACTTGTACCCCAAAATGGAACTAATGATGTATGCAAGATCTATACCCAGTTGATTGAGGTAACCATCAAAAATGGGAGGGTGCAGCACTGTGTTAGAGTTTGTAATGAACAACTGGTTGAGCTTCAGGATCTGTGCATCTGTTAGTATTTTGGCTCCTTGGTTGATCAAATCCATTAGAGACAAGTGGACCAATTTCTTCTGGGTCTTGAACTGCAGCATCTCTCTGATGGCCTCAGGGGTCATGTAGAATACCACTGCACCTGTAGGGTCAAGCACAACCCTTTGCATGGGGTCATAGCACATAGCACATAGATGAATCAGGTCAGGGAACTGGTTGACCTGAGGGAGCTTGAATATTGGGAGGAAGGAATCCCAAATCCCTAGTATGTCTGTTCCATCCTTATGTCTGGCCTTAAGCTCATTTAGCAGGTGAAGGTGGAACTTGCACTTCGATGAGGAGTCCTCTGAGATTTGGTAGTCTAGGTCTGCCAAATCCTACCACTCCAGCTCTCTCTGGGGGGCATTTAAGGGAGAAACATTGAGGGAAACTGGTGCAACTGGAGTCTCCATGTTTGTTTGGATTTTGATGGGTAGATAAACTTATGTTCCTTACGCTGGAAGAGCACTGCCTGAGTGAAGAGGAAAATTGAAAATGCAAGCTAATAGGGTAAGTCCACAGCAATTGAAGTACTATTTTGGTTCCTTGAGAAGGCAAGTTATAGTGTGTAAGAGACCTTTCTCGTTAATTGAGTGCAGGTTATGGTTTCTAGTGCACGATTGCGCGAACGAAGAATGCGGGTTTTTCACCGAATTTGCAGTCTAAATGGCTCGGCTAGTGAAATTCGACCATCAGTTTTTCAAGAGGGAGTTGGGTGTAAGTAGTTTTATGGTGAATTTTTAAGCGTTTTCTATGCTTAAGGTGTTTTAGCATTTATAGAGAAAAACCAGGTTTCAAAGTGGTTTTCACGGACAAGTACCTGGTAGATGGATTGCGTGGGTTGCAACAGTAGGTGGGTACACGCGGTGAAGCTCTCTGGTTGGTTCTGAGCATCTTGGTGAAGCTTTCGTCGTTAACTGCATGTAGAGAGCGCAGAAGTGTTTTTGCGAAAAAGTGCAAAAAACGCGTAATTTTTGACAAAATATGGCTTTTTCGGGTCATTGGCGCCTTTTTTAAATGACTCAGCAGGTGGGTCCGGGTTGGATGACGTCAACATGATGTCATCAGGGGACGTGGCGGCCCAAGACCGGTCCACGGGGGCGGTGAGGTGGCGGACAGGTGGACCAGTGGTGGGCGAGGCGCACGGTCGTGGCGCTGACACGGGCGGTACGAGGGCGCTGAGATAGGCGGACAGGTGGCGCGATATTGGGCTACCTCTCATACGGCGAGGAATTTGTCAGAGGGGGCTCCTATGGATTTTGGGGGCGACACGTGGACCCCGCATGACATCAGCGTCTAACAGATATCGGGCGATATCTGTCGGACGTCGGGGCCGCTCCGAAATTCACGACGACCGTTGATTTGAAGGACCTCGATCGGACGGTTATCGGGTCGCTGAGTTGCACGGAGGATACGGTCATCGGGCGGGATTTAAATAATAGTTTTCTTCGGAAGTTGCGCCCGGTGGGACCCTTCGGAATATTAACGAATTCAATGGTTTTGTAATGAAATTCTTCGTTTAAAACATATAAACCGTAAACTTTGGGAAAAAGGCGGAAGTTATAGTTTATGAAAGATTTATTCGCGAAATCGCTTGGGGTATCAAAACTTAGGAAAAAGAGGGTTTTTCTATGAATTTTTCATGTAACCAGCGGAAATGGGTCCCGACCTTAGGATAAGGCGGGGAAAGTGGTTTTTTTACACATTTTTCACTTTTGAGCAGGTATATGGGTAAAAAAGGGTTTCTCCAAGGTTTTTAGGGACAAATGAAGGATTGAATGGGCCAATGAGTGCTGGAGAGATAGGAGGTTAGGCTTGGGTTCTTGAGCTAACCAGGCGTTAATTTAATTCCCTATTAGTAAACCATATGGCTATAATGCCAAGGAGGGGGTATTTATGCATTGCTTAGGATTTATACACCATGGTGTTATAGTAGTAGGGAAAGGGTGACATGGGGAGTTAAATAATACAAGTTAGAGGTCAATATGGAGGGGGAAGCTGAATGAAGAGTGCCATTGCTAAGTTTTCTTGAAAATAACTTAGTTTTAAGAGTAGATCAAAATGAAAAGAACTTTACACAAGAGATGTGGCTTCTAAAAGCCATAAGAACCAACATAAAACCTTGAATCACTCTTATAAACACATCTTGTGAAGGGAGGTTAGTAATGAGTGGTGAATCAGGAAAAAGGGAAGTTAGACATGCTTCCTTATGATGTTTTCCTTGTATTTGACTGGCAAAGTTTCAGCTTGGAAGTAACACCACTTCTGCACCCCCATCTACCTACCCAACTATTTTGCCTAGCATTTTTTGTTTCTTCTTGGAGGGTGCACTTGGACTTGCAAACCCTTTATGTGCCTTTTCTTTTCCATTGGGCTTTTACTTTGATTTCCTATCTAGCACTACCCTTATTTCTTCCACGGCCCCAGATTAAGCAGTTGGGAACCTTAGTTTCTCTGCCTAACTACTGATCTGCTAGGATTAAACAGTTTGGACAGATTTCTTTCTCTATTCTACAACAAAAATTGAAACATGGCCTGATCCAGATTAGACTGTTGGATCATCCATCAACACTTTAATAGGCATGAAGGCATGTACACACCTTGCTTTTCCTTGGAAATATGGGATCTTTGAGTCTGCAAAGTAGAGCATACTTGGCATTTGAATTTGCCAATCATGAAATATGAAACCTATTGGTATAGGTATCCAACAGATTGTTCACCCCATTCATTAAAGTTTATGATTTTTCAGAGTGTAATTCTAAAATATAAGATATTAAAGATAAGAGGTCTTATTACAAGCCTGCTTACCATGTTCATAGGGAAATAGCTTAACTGACATTACCAATTACTGCATACCAAAACAGGGTAATGGCTTGAAATTTCAAGACAAGGAGTCTCATCACGAGCTAGCTTGTTCAGTTAAACTACTACCAGTGAGTGGCATTGTCAACAGCTCGCCACCAAACCAGGGCAATGGCTTTTTTATCCTGTCAATGACAGAAAAGAGAAAGATGAACAAAATATGAAACATGTTTTGAATTCATTCTGATAATCACACTCTAAATTGGATGGGACAATGGACATTTACATGGTTAAAAGGTATCCCTTTCGAGACTATAAACGTTTGCTAGCAGCAGAGGCTCTACCTATGACAGACGTGTTTACTATAAAGGCTGATTTGGAAAGATTTTTCTATTTTATCATTATAAACCAATAAAGGCCTATTTGAGACTTAAAATGTACTTATTTCAAGTTAGCAAAGGGAGGAAGTTAGCGAAATTACTTTCATAGTATTCAGAATGCATAAATATCTAGTTATATCAGAATTTTCCCTTATAGTTGAAACTCTATTTCAAAAAAGTTTAAGTACTTTTGATTTTTCCAGAGATAACTGGTTCTTCCAGTGAATCGCCAATTGTTGTGCTCTACAAACACCGCCCCATTTCATATAATTTTTATTCGTAAAGCATTACATTATGAAATGGGTCCCTTCAAAATAAAGTTGATATCAATACTTTTGTTTAACAAAAAGTCCGACAATCAAATGAGCGCTTTACAAAAAACCTTTTTAAACAATACCCATTTAAGGAAATAAAGCAAATCTTGGTCATTGCGATAAAGCGATTGCAAGATCGCATATCGCAATGACATAAGGGACATATAAATGGCACAAGGCTTTCCACCGATGCGATATCGCATTCGGTGATCGGCGATATCCAATGCACATTCAAAAGCGCCCCATATCAATAGCCCCGATGTGATGCGCTATCCGCGTTCGGCGATCGGCGGGTTACCTTCGCTTGAGTCTCAATGCACATAAAGCCTTTCGCCGATGCGATATCGCATTCGGCGATTGGTGGTACCCGATACATATTGTTAAGGCAGACTTATTATAACCCCCGATGCGATGCGATAAGGCACGATTTTCAATAAAAAGTCGTTAAAGTGATTGGAAAGCTCAATTTATTCATATTTAAGGCATAATCACTTCCTCTCAGCCGCCAATACGTCCATTGCATGCTTAAGGAGATTTCTTGACCGAATAATGATATAATGGGCATTTATAAGGTGGTAGGTTTTATACGGCCAATTAATGGATTCATGTCTTAAAATCTTTCCATGGATTATCTCCGCGCCCGTTTTAAAAGCTGAATATATTTTTGCGCATCTATTCATTTGTTATCAATTGCAAGTTTTTATCGCTATCTCTCTATGTTACGCACAATTGCCTCTCTGTGAAGAATTCATTCATAGACAGGAGTTCGAGCATGATGGGTAAGAAGTCTAAGAAGACTGCGGGTGCTTCCAATCCACCAGTCACAGGACTAGCCGCTGCAAATAAGAAGAAAGGCCTAATATCTGATACAACATGCATAGGACCCCTCGCCCATTCATATATATCACCGAAAGTTGTGGAAGTCATCCTATAAAAACCACTTGTATCAGATCTGTAATGGCTTCATGGTTCCCATTTATTATTCCATTTTTGATAAGCCCATTTCAAAGATTTCATACCAAGCCTCCTTTGATTTGCTAGCAGTGGCTAGTTGGTTTGGAGAAGAGTATTTTACCTATATCAGAGTTTACGATAGCCAAGCCAATCCACATGTTCTCCCTTTATATGTTCCAGATAAATTGCTAGCAAGAGAAATTGCATATCAGATTACGGCTGAGAGTACTACACGGACTCTCAAAAAGGAAAAGAAAAGAGGCTGGCCCACTTTTCCCTTAAGGTGTGGTGTCTTTACCCTGCATGATCTCAAACATGCAGAGAAGGAGGCCACAAAGATTCAATCTTTAGCTCTGGCTACAATCCTGAACAGGGCATTTGATCTAAAGCTAGTTGCCCATGCCGCATTAGAACATGCCAAATTAACAACGTTTGAACATCAAGAAGATATGTTCGATGATCTGTTCACTTCAATTGAAACAATTGGTCAAGCTAAAGAACTCGCTAAGATGAAATACAATGATGAAGGGTTAACTGAGTTTAATAGACTTAGAGAGCAGAGGTTGTAAACTCTGCCTCTAGATTTATTAGCGACAACCACAGCGGCATCATCAAGTGAGCCTGGTCAGCAACAGACAAAGGAAACTCCTGCTATAACAAAAGATCATAATAAGGAGCAGGAGGAACAACAGAGGAAAGAACAAGAGGAAAAGCAGAAGAAGGAACAGGAAGAACGGCTAAAGAAAGAGCATGAGGATAAACAGCGAAGGGAATAGGCAGAGCAGCAGAAGAAAAAACAGGAAAAAGTACAGAAGGAGCCTCCAACTGAGAAAAGGCAATAGACCACCACTGACGCCAATATAGATACTACTACAGAACCCAAATTTCTCCAGGAATGGCAGCAGTTTGATTCTATCATCAGTGGAGGAAAAGGCTCAAAAAGTACAGACACTCCTAAGACCAGCGATATGGAAGATGATACTTCATCTCAGGTTCTAAGTGGAACCAGTGGCCCACCTAAATCTAAAGACATTGAGATAATTCTGAAAGATCCCACCGATCAAATCATTCTACAAGTAGAAGATATTCCTCCATTGGATGCTTTCTACAGCCCGAGACATAGAGCGGATGTAAAGCGATCAAGGAAAAGACGAAGGATTGATCAACCTTCTATCTTTCCAGAGCAAATAGTCATGGGTAATGTAGTATGGAAGGAGAAACTGGACCCCTCCGATGATCTAACTAAATTGTCACAGTATGCTGGAGCCTATTCCGCAGCAACAATTGACAAAGCATCGGATGTAAGCCTCTTATTAAAGAACAAGGACCAAGAAATCTCCACATTACAGACAGAATTGGCCGAGACAAAGTAAAGGGCAGCGCAAGCAGAGGAGCAGTTAGTGACACAACAGCAGAGGGCAGCGCAAGCAGAGGAGTAGTTGTCGGCACAACGGCAAATGAATAATCAATTGACCCAGCAATTGGAAGCGAAGAAGCAAAGGATCGACCAAAATGCAATCTAGAAATAGAATGAATTAACAGAGGCATTGGAAAAGTTGAAAACAGTGAACGAGCAAATGATGAAAACCAAGGATGAGCAAATCGCTCAAATAACATCGCAGCTAGAAAAGATAAAAGGAGCTTCGCAGGTGACAGAGTTCAGAAAAGAAGCATCATTGATAAACAATGCACTAATATCTCAAATTAAACTCTTATGTCAACAGATCACTCAAGCAGAGCCACTATGCGAATTAACTACATCCATAAATGAGCAGGTAGAGAAAGCTAGGGATGATTTAAACCAAGCCGATGAGGCTATTACTACACATCTTGAATGGCAAGATTCGAATTCGAGAAAAATAGCTAATTTTCCCTGGATACTTGAAGTTCATAAAGATATACTTTTCACAGAATGGAACACTCAGGTGTTGAAAGCAGAGAGAGCAGCTTCAAGATGTAGATCAACTTCTAGCAATTTAGTTGATTTAGTTAACAACACTCTCTACTTAGCAAATATGATTTCCCAGTGTAC